>JBCAUA010277634.1:0-12625 GCA_038406235.1 Peronia verruculata | reverse complement strand
GAAAAGGAATGGAGGCCTCCCCCCCCCCCCCCCCCCAAAAAAAAATAATTAAAAAATCAGAAGTGGAATTTTACCATCTGTGTGTTGCTTTTATCTACAGATGTTTTTCCATCTCCCTTGTCTCTGATCCTTTTTTACAGTACATATTCAGTGGTCCAAATTCACTTACCTCAAAAAAAAAGTTTTCTTATCCTGTGATTTCTGAAGATTGGAAATCCATTGAGACATGATCAAATGAGTGTGTTAATATAATGTTGTAATAGGATGGAGAACAGGCAGATTTTATCTCTATCTTGCAGAAGAAAACATTAAACAAAAGTCAAAAATGAAAAGGTACCAAGTACTATCATATATATATATCTGCCTGTTATTTATTTATTTATTTTTTTTTTCATTTTGGCAGAAAATGACATACTTACATAACTGCATTTAATTAATTTTTTTTTTTTTTCATTTAAACATGAATTAAAATTGCATTTTAACATAATATTAGAAGTAAGTTTCTCCCGGTCTTTCTGTGTGTTTTGTTTGTGGCTGATAATTTAGAGACAGACTTAGTCTGAATTTAATATCTAATTGCACTGGTTTGTTCAGCTAGAAGCTTGCACTTCTTCAGAATGCTCATTGTTACACTTTTTTTCTCCACAGATTGCTGGCATTGGCCTCATTGCAGCTGGAGCCTATGTCAAGATCAAGCTTGACGAATATTATGATTTCTTTGGCAATGACTACATGGGCCCAGGCATATTGTTAATTGTAGTAGGAGTCATCATCTTCCTGCTGGCATTCTTTGGATGCTGCGGTGCCATCAAGGAGAACTACTGTTTGACTATGACTGTGAGTATTTCAACACGTCTTGTATTGTATGTTGAACATGGTCTGAATAAAGTAGCTGATTGAATAGTCTTTTTTTTTAATCTATCTCATGGTCAATCAAAATTTGTTGTGAAAATAAAGCTAACTCTGTAAATCTAGTTTTTTTAAACATTAAACAAATGCTGAACCATATTTCTTTTATGTACTGCCTTTTTAAAGCGGCTGTTAAATTTATTGATTTTTTTTGTTGTTTACCGTTTTGTAGGGGAAAGTAAGATGTTTGCTTTTTTTTTTTTTGTATCCACAAGGTCACATATTATTGAGAAAAACTGGGGCTGATAAAATGATAGTGAAGAATGTAAGTCCTGCATACCAGGACCACATTCTTTTTTTCCATGGCAAAGAGGAAGAGGGTGAGGGGGAGTTTTGATGGTTTGTCACCATGAGCTGATCATTTCTGTTTCATCAACCTGTTTGCAGTTTGCTGTTTGCCTGGGGATCATCTTCATTCTAGAGATTGCCGCTGGCATTGCTGGATTCGTCTTGCGGGATGATGTAAGTCTTGTTTTTTGTTTTTTTTTTTGTATCTTTATAAAAATCTCAGAACATACTCCAAACTGTCCCATATTAAGACCTGGTACTTGAGACTATTTATTTTCATCACAGTTTATTAGACTGCAGGTCTTAGATTTGTGTAGTTTAGATTTAAGTTCACAATACAGAATCTGTGAACTGGAATTTAGAAGCACATCCCACACCCACTATGCCTACTTCACAAAATGAGGTTTGGCAGGTATGAACTGAATCTTTAATAAATTGTCTATTTCATACTCCCCAGATACATATTATTTGATTTTTTTATTACTGAAATACAGTTAAAGATACCATTGACTTGCCTCTCAAAATCCTGTAGCAGCAGAAAATATTTGTGAATTGAGCAGAGCTAGAGTCGTCATGGCCTTGTCTGGTCCGAAAATTTTTACAGACACGCTGCCAACTGTCTTTGCCTCAGGTGATTGTATGGCCCTCACCTGCCTCAATGTGGGTTGTAATAAAATGTGATAAGTGTTATATTTTTATGACCGCACCATGCCCATGGCTGTGTATGGCCCCCAGGCTCAATCATATGTGGGATCACCCTTAGTGGTAGGCTGGAAATTTTCTCTCTTAGAGACTTGACTTCCGACTCATCACATTTGCCATCAATTTTAAAAATGGCTTTTTTTTTTTTTCTTTCAGATTGAATCTGAAATTGACAGAATATTGAAAGATTCACTGAAGAACTACAAGAAAGAAGGTCATGAAGGAGTTACCAAGGCATGGGATAAGCTGCAGGAAGAGGTAAGCTGTGGTTATAGTCACAGTGACTCAAACGTCCGTGGCACCTGTTTCTGTCTAGTGATATGGCCTAATCTGCAAACTCAGGGGCAAATCTGCATTCGTTGCCTCGTAATTGAGATTTTCAGAAATAATGTTTTTAGAACGTCTAGCAGAAACATTTGCAGGCATATTTTTCTTATAATTGCTGTGCTGTCAGAGCTCCGCGGATCCAAAAATTCAGGGGTTCTCAGTTGTTGGCATCGAAGCTGGTTGTGGCTGTTGAAATCCCAATTAAACTAATCTAATATTTGTAAATTAACAGTATGTTCCCTGGTAACAAATATCCAATATGGAACCATAACTGGAGCAGGGCTATGTGCCTACATTGCCAGATTGGATTTATGTTGACCCAGGTGAAAATGACCAGTGAAATCAAATCCTTGCCCTGGTCCTTTGACACTGAGGCGAGTAGATCTAGGCCTAGATCTAACTCTGGATTTTCTTTTGTGATTAGACATCTATACGATCTAATGATCTTGGTGTGGCCTGTCAGTGCTATTATTTTAATGGTTTAGTGCTTCTATATCAACTAGATTTATGCTGTCGCTAATCATTGCTCTGGTAGACTACAATTGAGAACTAGATCTTGTCTAGTTGTACTGTAATAGGTGCACTGGTTTCTGTGAGTGGCAGTCACGCAAGATGAGTGCACCAAATTGGTACAGCTGCCACTAAGGGCTGGGGCGCCGCAGCCACCCAAGAAGATATCATCCCCAGTCTTAGCGCTACACCATCGTCACTTGAGACTATTGGATGCTGACGACGACAATGTCTTGTGCGAGTACCATTTTGCCTAGCAGTATTGTTCATCATTGACATGAGATCATGTTTTGAATAGAATAATTATCTTGTATTGTATTTTAGTATTCAGTTTGCTTTTGTACGTGATTAGGTCTTTGTTGGATGAACTGAGGAGTTAAAATGGATGAGAAACGTGTGAAACAAGTTTTTTTTTTTTTTTTTAAATCCCTCTAAGTTGCATTTTTTTCCCTTTTTTTTTTTTTTATACAGTTAGTTCTTACTATATTATGATTAATTTTTTAAACATTTCATTCCATCTCTCAGTTTGAATGCTGTGGCGCCAACAACTTGACAGATTGGAATGGCACCATACCCGACTCCTGCTGTCCTGATGATGATGTGAGCCAGTGCAAGACTGGAGCAGTTTCCTACTACAAAAAGGTGAGGTGTAGAATTATTTTCATTGTTAAGGATTTTAAGTTCTGACTTGGGTCAGAAATCTGACCTTATGATCTTTGGCTTTTCAGCCTTTAATGAACCTGCTCTATGTATGTTATTTTGCCTTTTTTTTTTTTTTCCTTTCAATTTTAGTGTTAATATTTAAAAAAAAATATCATGTAGATTTTAAACAGTTACAGTAAAAGTGAGGAAGTTACATCCATGTCCTTACTGAAACGTGGTCTACCATCGGCATATTCGGATCTCTTCAAAGCTTGAAACACACTGTTCTTGAAACACATGTTCAGCTAATGCAAGAGATATTTGGTGACTAAAAATCAACACAGAAGTGGTAATTCCTTAGTCGAGAATAAATGAGAGGAATGTTGTCGCCAATGAGAACTAGACCTAGAGTAGATCTAAATAACTAAGATCTAGAGGAAGTAATTTTACTACATTTTCATCCATATACCACTGATGCAACATTGCATGTGGCTGGTGTAGGATTTCTTTCTTTCTTTATTTTTTTCTAAGTGTTTATGATCTTATTTTATTTATTGTTATTATGTTCAAAGCTTGCCTAAGAGGGGGGGAAAAAAAAAAGATCTTTTTATAAACATAATTAACATCCCTGAGTTGGATGCATTTTTTGGTTAAAATAAATCTCTACTTTATTTCATTGATCAAACTGTGCTGTTAATGTGACTGCATAGTATAGATAGTTCTTGTACAGTGAACGATTGATAAGATTTGGTGAAAGGGGAGGGAGAGCAAAACATGCACAGATGGGCTGGATAGAAAACAACTGTCATCCACTAGATTAGACATGCTTTTAGACCATTAGTATCTTAAGTTATCTCTGAGGATATAGTAGACGAGATAACCTCCACCGCAGGGTTCCCAATTCACAAGCAGTTGTGCGCTTTCACGTGTAAAAATCATGGAATCACACAGAATTTTTCATAAGTATGTTTCAAGCACGTACATTATTTTCTGAGGATATAGTAGATGAGATAACCTCAATCGCAGGGTTCCCGATTCACATACAGTTGTACGTTTTCACATACAAAAATGAAAAAAGCACGTACACAATTTTCATACGTACGTTTCGAGCACCTACATTATTTTCTGAACCCAGTGTGTTTCTTTCCTTCACGTGAATGGTCGACGTCAAACAGAGACTAAGCATAAGTTTCTCAACGTGGACGTTCCCCACTGAAAACAAACAACAAACCAACGTGTTTTAACATTACATAAGTTTGCACATTTCACGTGGCAAAGACATTTCATTTTCATCACCCTCAAAAATTCCAGAATCACCCCCAAAAATTTGGAGCTGGGGGTACTGATCACCCTCATTTTCAGTCATGGGGGATCCCTGCTCCACTGGGAGGTTGAAAGCCATATGAACGGTTTCAGGGCAAAATTGACAAATCCAAATTCGCCGTTTAGAGAAAAATGCAATCCCCAGTAGTTAGTAATTATCATTATTTACTAGAATTTTCTGAAGACTTTTGGGAAGGATAAGTTATGCTTGGTGAAAAGGAAAGCCCTTACCATATAGCACTATCACCATTCCCAATAATGAGGGGTATAACTTAAAATTTTCAATATTGGCATTTGTCCCATTTTGCACTGAAACCCTTTGTATAATATATATATAACGTAACAGATGTATAGATGTCGCATGGGTTGATACCACAAATAGCAAATTGACCAAATCAGGAAGAATTTTTTACCATCAGATGTAGCCTATATCATATATCAGATGTCATCACTGCTCTGCATTAAGAGCACATTCAGACTGATGCCTAGATGCAGAAGCTGTCTTATTGCATTCCTGAGCATAAGAGCTGTGAGTGATATCATTGAAATGAAGAACTGTGGCAACAGTTATATGTTAGTTCTTTGGAATTGTAGTGTCAGAAGTGGTCTATTGACCTGTGCTATTGACGGTATTTTTCCCCGCATTTCATAGCTGCTGAATGTGACTGATGGCTCTGTCATGGAGCAGTGCTAGGCTGTGATTGTGTGCCCAGCTTTGCTTTATGCTTATATATGTGATGTGCATTTCCTTTCCCAGGGCTGTGCCGAAACATTTGAGAGCTGGCTGAAGGACAAAGTGGCCATCATTGGAGGGGTCGGCATTGGTCTGGCTTTTGTACAGGTCAGTTTTTCATTTGGTCACCCCAAAGTGAATTTGTCATAACTACAATAGTTTTATTTTGTAGATAGGACAATTTAACTTTGGGGCGGCGACAATTTACTATTTAAGTATTTAGTCCTCTTCACTCCTAGTAGACCATAAGGTCTTCAACCACAACCTCCCGCCCACTTCTGTGGTGTTTGGCAAGCTTCTTCACAACCTTCTAAGATTAGTAACTTAAGGTTCTGCATGCAGACTTAAGCTCGTCTGTTTAAGGTGCCCTCATTACCACTTTGAGTTCCTGTCAAGAGTCTGTCAATTGACATTTCCTGGCTCTGTTTGCAGTGTATGCCTGACTAGGAATCTGCACCACTGTTTTATCCTGATCAATGAATGTCTTATTATCTTTTAACTTTATCCTTTTTTTTTTTTTTATACTCATTTATATGATCACTAGGATGGCACCGTTAGTCAGTTTTTATATGCTGTTACAATAAGAGGGAAGGCAAGGTCTTATCTAGCCCAGCCAAGATTAGATTGCTATAGATCTTACACCAGCCTGCGTTTAAGGCTTTTTGCTCCAGATACTTGCTTTAGATTCTAGAGAACAAGAATTGGGATCTTGTTAATAATAATTGTCTTATTTTTTGTAAGATATGTGGAATAGCCATATATTTTCTGTTTCATATATAATAATAATAGAGAGTATATAGGGCTCATTCCCGTAATTACAGGCTCTAAGCGCTTTACAATCTATTTTGTATTTTTTTTTTTTTTTTTAAATCTTTTATGTCCGGAAAGACCAGAAGAGTCAAAATTGCCATGGAAAACTAGGTGTCAGAAATTTAGACAACAGCAAACTAAAGATGTTTGTGCACCTGTTGAGCAGAACTGTTTCTCGTTTCATATTTAGATAGTTTTTATTGAAAAATGTTGACATGCTCTTTCTCATTGTTTGTCCACAGATTGTTGGTATTGTCTTTGCCTGTTGCTTGGCCCGTGCCATTCGCAAGGAGTACGAAGTTGTGTAATCTGTTGAGACTGTCTAGCAACACATTCATCTTGGGCTGAGGATATTTGCAGAATTTTCTTATCAAATCACTTTTTTCATCGGATTTCCTGAAGAAAATGTGCTCAACAGAAAGTTGGCAAGTCGGTTCTGTTACGGACATTTTGGGAGTTCTAATTGTTTCTGTCAGTTGAGCCAACATTTGTGAAAGATCTTGGAGAGGTTTATGTTATACTCGGGCAAGAACGTCACACCTGTGGAACATACCAGCTGTGAAAAATCAGAAGTCTGTCATCTCTGCTATAGTTCATTGCCTTTCGTATTAACACCATTTGGCACTGGGTTTTACAAAATTCTCTATTGATTAACGCCAGAGGCTCATCAGGATGAAGTGCACCGACTGATGAGTGATGTGGAAGATGAAGTTGATGAGACAGATTTCTAAGGAAAATGAATGTATGTCTTCAGCTGGAAAAGCGTACCAACTCTTTTTGAAAAACTACATTCTTTATTTGTACCTCTTACATATATGGCTTAAATTTAAATCATTTGCGCCAATTTTTTTAAGGTTCATTACTTAATTAGAATGCAGGCCTTTTGCTTTTTTGTTTCTCTCCCCCCCAATCCCTTATCCCACCCCCTCTTCCCAATCCTGGCTCATGATTTGTGTGTTGGCAGTTTGTTTCCTGTACATTTGCGGAGAAATCATCTTTTCGTTGGTTATGATCTTTTCTCAGAGATTTTGTCACGCATGCGATCATCCATTAAAAATTTCCCTTTTTTTGTATGCTAGTTTTGTTTTTGTTTTTTTTTTAAAGTTCATACATTTTCAAGATTGAATTGCCTATTTTCTGTTGGTGCCTTTACAAAATTTAACACAGATTTTTGTTTCCGCAACCAGAATTATCCAGTCAAAAAAAAAAAAAAATTAAGAAAAAAAAAGAGAAAAAGAAGGACAAACAAATTATCCCATAATTTTGAAGGAAAACAAGATACAGAGACACATGACCTGACAGTCTAGTGTAACTCTTTTCTCTGCAGCACGTTTGCATTCCCACGAAGGACTTGCGATTGTCATAACCACTACAAAGGGCACAAATAGAATGTAGACTTTGTAATTGATTTTGAATGGTGACCAATTGAGAAGTTTTGTATTGTAACTCTCATTGATCATTTACTTGTTTCATTCTCTCTCATTCACTGAGCAATTTTTTAATTATTTTTTTTGGTGTATATGGCAAGTTTGCATATTATGTTTTGTCTTTTTTGTTGTTGTTTTTTTTTCCTATACCATTTTTTATATGTTTTGATGGTGTTGGAAGATACGAGTAGCTGCTCCGATGTGTTGGATGGCTGGTTTCCTGTTTTCATGGATGAAGTTTTGTGAGTTAAAGGTTGAGTGTAGTAATGTTTTCTTTGCCTGTACCCTCGATCAGTTAGAAACTTCGTTGAGGTTTTGTCGAAACTTCTTTGAAGTTTTCTCAACAACAAAATGAAAATTGCTTACTCCCAGTCATGGGATTCCTTTTTTTTTTTTTTTTTTTTTTTAATTTAGTTTCATCTACTTAATTCAGAAATATTTTATTATAAATATTTGTATAATATTCATTCTGTATACACACCGGAAAGTTGCAAAAATTCACAGTTCACAACTTATCCAGACAATCTTCAGCAGAAAATATTTCCATGGAATTGAATGGCAAAAGATTTGGGAGTGGGATAACCAACCAATATTTCCAGCCAAATTGTAAGCACTGTTGCCAAAATAATCACCACAAGTCAACATGCACATTAACTTGTTCAGATATAATTTTTTTTTCTTTCCTTCTTCTTTTTAAGGAGCTGTTGTTCTATTTTGAGTTTAAGCAGTATGTTGTGTAAAGCTTATGAAGTTTTTCTTTCTTATCTGTATAATATTGCATGCTAATTAATCAATGATTTGTATCAGAGAAAAAAAAAAAATTCCATTACAGTAAGTTTTTACAACAGTATAATTACCTCCCCCATATTTTTTTCACACATTTTTTTATGATATATGATATGCTGTTGGCTTTAATTATTTTAATACCTTTGATATTTGGCCTAGAGGCCGTGTATGCCTTCTTCTACCATCTATACAAAGTTAAGGTAACTAAGGCTCTTGATATCAATTTTTTTCCCCCATGACCCTTATCTTTAGCATCTGTAGATGAGCCATATGTGACTCGGACTTTTCTGTTGGTTGAGGGATTTTATCTTGTCGGAACTGTAACTGAAGGAATGCTAAGCAGGCATCTTTACTTACCTGTGATTTGTGTCTGTGCTTTTGTTTTTTTGTTCCTCTGTATGACACTACATAATCTATATTTCTATGTTCTTAATGATAATATACTTACCTATATTTGTCTGTTGTTGTTTCTGCCATGCAGTCGATAACTTAAGAAAAAGTATTAAATTCTTTAATGAAGTCTAGCGCAAGCAGAACTGGCCTTCTAAAATCAGCCTCAAAGTATCAGATTATCAGTCATATCTGCAAAGCAAAATCAGAGAACTCATATCTTTTGACATGAGTAAGGAAAGATCACTCCTGTGCCATTTTAAAAATTATAAATTCCCCCGTAAACATTTTTTTGTTCTGGGTAATCAGATTTGTTTTCAACATTAATTATGACCATTGAAAGGAGAACATGAAGAACACTATTTTGCAACATCAGGTTGCAATGATCTTGTACATTGCAGGTCAGCATTTATTTTTCTTTACAGTTAAGAGACAAAATTCATTCTTTGTTGAAGTCACTTCCAATGTTTCATAAATCATATACAGAATCGTGATATGGATGTGGATTACATCCAAATGTCTCTGCACTGGAAATGCTGGCTTTATCTGTTGAAAAGCTGATTTTAGGACGGCCAGTTTATACAACAGAATGACTTACGTTTTGCAATTTACATCAGTAGTGATAAGGATAAGCTGCCTAATTGTAATATATTGTGCAGCACTCAAGTATGCGGGGACATTTACTAGCATCAGATCAGAATTTGTGAAGGTGAGCTAACACACAGGCTTCCTCGAGCTAATTATATTGTTTTTCAGTTACTTTGTTATAGACTTAACGCCTTGACCAGAATTGGGCAATATGACATATTATAATGGCATGGGTAGAACCAACTTTAAAAAAAATTGAAAAAAAAATTCTGAAAATAAAACAAACTAAAAGTTCAAGGATATTGGCGTTGTGTGTTTGACTGAAAGATGGATTGAGAGGTGGAATGAATAAAGGGACACTCATTTGTTTCACTCTGTCCGTGTTCTTCCCCCGCATGTTGTATGACTGTTTTGTCTCCATGTTCATGCAAAGTCTTCTGGGCCTTTAGGTGTTGGATGTTTGTGCTGTGTAACATAGAGGATGTATCTGGTGTGCTGGCTGTGCAGTTTTATGATATGGTTTCTTTTACTCTATTCCCAGATATCCTCTGAAAGATCTTGAACAAGCTTTTCTCACCTGTCTTGTTTTCCTCTCCTAATTTCTGAACAAATGTTTATACATGTATTATAATAAAAACACTCCTTGCTCCTGTCTTCTGTCCCACTTTCTTTCCTCCCTTCTTCGTGACGTGTAATCTTATCTTACTGTGTTTGACATAATTATATATTATAGCCATCATTGTGCTGATGTGTCGTTAAACCCCCCAACACAGTACAATACAACAAACACTGAATCCTACAGCCGTACTGTACAGTGAATATACGAGAATGTTGTCTATGTCTGTGTCTATCAATTGCATTCTTTTGGTTCCGTTTTGCTTAATCTGGAATACAAATATTGTTGGAATTGGTGGGTGTATAAGTTTACCTGTCTGAATTCTTGCTACATTTCATAATTGGACGTCTCAGTATATAACCTGTTCACAGCGTTGTCATATGGTTTAAATGTAACTATCAATAATTCAGAACAAAGTATGTGATAGAATTTGAAAAAAAATGGATTTGCATCGTAAATGTCACAATGTGCTGCCCAAGAAGTAATTCATGTGAGTAAAATTAAATGTCGGTTTATGTGGTTCTAAACCCTTGCTTTAATTAGAAAGTCAGCGCTGTTCAAAGTTTTATCTCTCTTGTGTTCACACTGTTTCGATGGAGTGTTAAATTATTTCTTGTAGACTGCTAGCTCAAAATCAGAAAGCAGCGTTTCTCTCTGATATCGTTTCTAAAATCCTCTGCGTTTCAACATTCATTTCTGCATAGTTTTCTCCATTAAAAGATCACATCATCAGTGCGGAAACCTGGTCTGATTCTTTAGGAGTTCAAACCACAAAACTAGAAGTATAATAAACGGGCCTTTAACAGAAAATGTTGTGACCACTTCCCAGGTCAGCCCACTTGTGAAGCTGGTTAATTCTACTTGTGACCTAATTGTTTGCCATGCGCAGAACGCTTGACCCAGATTCACCTTGTAAGATTGTGAAAGTATTCCTCACTGAGCTGTTAGGGCACCATTTGATAAAGACTTAATGGTCTGTTTGATTGACAAGATTTTCCAAAAAATGAGACCACAGACTATTGTGTGCTTTTTGTGCGAGGCGGGCCTCTAGTCCAAATTTGAATCATCGGCAGGAACATGCTTTGAAAAAAAAAACCCAGACATTTTCGATGGTACATCCGTGATATGCGCAATGTAGCAGTGATTTTGCTGGAGGGCTGTTAAACCCCACCACAAACAAAACATAGCCGCTCAACACAAAGGGGGCTAAAATTCATGACTCACTTGTTGTATTTCGCAATTCGCTTATGGGATTGGTAAAATTGTGGGAGGAAATCATTCGGTAATAATTTTGTTATTAGGCCAACGCATATGACCAATTATACGCATGCATTTAAAGTTGAGTAATAAGATATTAATGCAATATCAATAAATTAATAAGCTTATATTAAGAAGTATGTTCTTACGTGGATTGTGGCCTATCCTGTGTGTCGCAAGTGATTTAGGAATGGCTTAAGAAAACCTTGTCAATGGACCACTTGTGAACCTGCAATCATCACCCGGTGTGGTGAACATTTTGTTCACTTAACCCTAGCAGTGTCAACCCTGACGCGATCAAATTCTTCACTCTGGAGGCCAGTATCTCCTCCAAACTGCAGGCAGTACAAAAACGCGATTCTTCCTGTACTAATATAATTTCACTGTAAGGTATAAACTTAGTTTCACTGCCATGGGTACTTGAACATTCATTCTGCTATCATTTCTGTGTTATTAGTTAAAGCTGATGATATTGAAAGTGAGTGGCAGTACTGCGCGTGTCATGCTGTACAGGAGTAGCCTACACATAAACTATTTCATGAAATACAGGAATAGCGTCCCCATATGAATAGCATAATAATACATGCGTCTTGCCACAAGACTGGTCTGGTACTGGGAGACCTGACAGTGAATCCTGCTTAGCGTGACTGATGTCCTGTGACAGGATCTTCAATCTTAATGTACAGGCGTGACTTAGACCTTTCTGATGTCACTGTGCCCTTGCCCTTGCTAATTAAGCCCTTCATGGTTTGTTTGATTGTTTGTTTTTTAAACTAAATACATGTATGCCACATCTTGCTTGGTAAGAACAGGCTCGATCAAACCCATGCTGTTGTGTGGACAGCCAGATGCCTTACCACACGACGACAACGAGGAGTTATAGGAATTCAGAGTGAAAGATCTTGGTACTGAGGAAACCAATGAACAAAATATTAGTTATAGACCACACATTTACAAACTCTATTGTGTTCTTAGCTGTCACTCACTTTCTGACTCTACTAGTTCTAATGGGCTCTGTCAGTCTGTCCTTATCGTTACGTAATGGGGCCCAATGGTTTCTTTGTTTAACGTTGCGAGATGTCACATGGTAGAGGGAAACCACTCCTTTGTTTACACTGCAGGACACATCTGCCTTCTTAAGTTAATCAACTGGAGATCATACAACATACAAGTTAGTGAGTAACTTATGGGTGTAATAGCCATGTCAAGTAGCGCAAAACGACCAGTGTTCGTTTTTCTGAAGCCTTTCAATCCTAAGAGACAGGATTATCTTGGCTTTTAGAAGTTGCCAATTTTTGCTGAGAAATTTTGTGGGTA
>JBCAUA010277415.1:0-19865 GCA_038406235.1 Peronia verruculata | reverse complement strand
CAAAGAAAAAGAAAAATTTCACTCAAATAAAGGATGTTTTAATAACAATGCTTTTTTGAATACCTTGTGTTCGACTTTCCTGTGGTTCTAAAAAGCGTTTGTCAAAGTAGAATATAGCTGGTGAAAATAACTAGTAACAAAAATATAGGCTAACAACAGATGATGAGTCACATTGTACATGTATTCTGTAGCAGAAGGAGCTCTTTGCAAGGTGCAGCTGTGATTCTTATCAGTGTAACATAGTACTGAAATTATTGACAAATAATGTGTATTAAACTGTTCTATTTTGGTATAAAGAAGTCACTTATGTCCTGTGTTTGTTTCATGCAATCTCTGCACTGTACACTACTTTCTCAAAATCTTCACCTCTGTTTTGCTCACCAGCAACACAATAAGGACCCCCAGCGAGGGCCCGGGGTTTATAAGTAGGCTCTCTGCTCCCATCTGCGGGCGGTGTAAGCCCGCCATTGGTGGGGTGTCTCCCATGGAGTGCCATCCTTAACATTCCAGGGGCCACATCTCTTCTCTCTCTCTCCTTGCTCCTGTCTTCTGTTCCACTTTCTTTCCTCTCCTCTTCTTGACGTGTAAATGTATCTTACTGTGTTTGACACAACTCAACCCAACACAATAACGAAAATCCATAGCAGATCAAACAAAGTTTTCATTTGTCTAAAATAAAATACTTTTCCAGATTTTCATCATTTAAGTAACAATCGTCCATTACAAATATCTCAGAGAGAAAAATCTAAACCCTAAGGTACGTTTTCACAGAAATGCAGTAACTAATTCATTTTGCATTTTATATATATGTAATACCTTGCACTTTCGATTCCTGCAATAATAATTAAAAAATAAAAAATAAAAATCGATCATCACACGCAAAGCTCGATTTCTCCGTTCTAAGTTATTCTAACCCATCAACTTACGCCACATTTGGACTAACTGTGAGACATATGTACTTAATGTTGATGTGAATAGTCTGCCAAATTACAAGTCAAATTGACTCTTCTTCAGGGAGCAAAGCCGTATTTGAAAGGGACTAAAATGTGAAGGAGTATTTCACTTCCTCTGTGACTTTTAGAACCACAGATATGTCGTAACTTGTCATAAGAAAGTTGATGAAAATTATCTGTGTGTGATGGCAATGGATTACTTAAGATTGGGAACACTGGCCTGTACACATATATGTATTATAATGAAGGAAATTAATACTGTTTTTAACCACCGATTGTGGCTCGCCAAAATTAATGATTACTTCATTAATTACCAGGCAGAAACAGTAGAGCAGGGATGTCCAAAGTTTATTTTTTTTCGTAAGAGCCAAATACAAACAAATAAACAAAGGACCAGGTCACACTCCAAAGAGTCTATTTCAAGCTTAAAAAAAAACAAAAAAACAAGGAAGTAACTCATTACTTCATCAGTGAAATTTGACGTTATAGAGTTTGTTGGTCTCTTTTTACAACTTCCACCATACCAGTTTGGATAAACCAAAATATTATTATGTTTAAACCAAAACAATATGTCCGGTTCCTAAAATTTTGGTTTAAGCGTATCCCACTGGCTTTTCAGAATTTTCTGCGGGCCATAGTTTGGACACCCCTGCAGTAGTGCCTTGAGAAGCTGTTTCACATAGTTGATGTTTTTGCTCTGACTGCTGTAATTTTTTTTTTTTGTGAAGAACACAGGAAATGACTTAAAAGGAAAATCATGGAATTAAACAAAAGAAAGATAATAGATTGCACAAACAAGAACCCTGGAAGTGAATGGGTTACACTGGTAGTGCAACATGCCAGCTAGGCTACCTATATCTTGAACTGTAAATGAGAAACTAGATCTATGGATTTTCAAATGAATAGATTTTAAATATCAATTATCATATTTCTAAAAATATCACCCCTCATGAGCGTGTCTGTCTATGGCTCTTGGGATAAATTTGATGGTAGTTCATACAGGGCCTAGATCTTCATGTAACATGAAGAATGTCAAGATAATGCTGTTGTCAGCAAGCAAGATGATATTAAAGAAATAAATGTGAAATATCATATCAAACGATTGGTGTCCAGGCTCCTTGCTGCTTTATTGACAATTCAATCTTTCACAGGGGTTAGTATTGAAAGATTACTATTGTTATCACTGTTTTGTTTTGTTTGTTTCTTTGTTTGTATAATGGAAATGTGGTTGTAGTCCTAAGAATAAAATATCCCTGTTATAAGTGCCTGCCCAATTTGATGAAATCTGAAATTTTTTGTTGATAAAAATTTGAAGTTTTTTTAACAGTCTGCCAGAACAATGGTGTCTCCACTCACTTTTGATCTGAATTTTAACAGTCAAGAGAGACATTCAAATATATGTCATTATATACATGTAGTTGCCAATATTTGTGAAGGCTCATCCTTGGCTTTTCTCCCAAAAGAAGCGAGCAATTGAAAAAAAAAAAGCAGATTCTCATCTTCCCCATCCCTTGACAAGATCTGAAGCTGCATTGCTTTCAATAAGAGGCAGGTCATCCTCGACTACATGCATGGGCAGAATGTCTGCTTTGTTTTTTTTTTTTCTCTCTTTTGGACATATGTCTTGCAACCAGGGCAAATGAGTCGGAAGTCGCCCCGGGTAATGAAAATATGCGGCTCTCTTTGGTCGTTTTTAACTACTTTCCAACTAAGATACTAAATTTTATTTTTCACAAAACGTCAATTTAACTTTTTTTAAATCTGAAAAAAAAAAATATTTTGCTATCATAGTTGGAAAATAGTGAAAAATGGTAAAAAATGGCTGTGACTTGATCTCACCTGGAGCGACTTGCGACTCATTTGCCCTGGGCACAAGACATATTTGCTGAGGGTAAGTCTGACAAGTGAGAAAAAAAAATAATGTTGTTGAGTCAGGCACAAACTGTGGAAAGAGCTGGCTAAAGACATTGGACAAGGGACGGATGTGGAAGTGACACAGCTCTAAACAGATCTGGAGGTGGAGTCTGCATGCAAAACTCAAGGCTACCTGAGATGAGAGGCTGCAAAAAAGATTGCCAGGACCGAAAAAAGTGGCTGCCTACTGCTGAGGCCCTATGCACCACAAGAGACGGGAGGATTAACGTATTAACCAACCTTCAGTGAGTGACCAGTGATCATGACAAATAACTCAGAAAAACCCATACAACTTGGGTAAATGTTGGCATCTTTGTGCTGTGTCTTTATTGCATTTCAACAAACCATAAATCAAAAATATATTTGTCTATACATATAATTCATCTCTGCATAATAATATACACATGTACAAATTATTTTACAGAAACATGAAGAGCTCCAATCAGAAATGTCAACTCTTTAGATTAACAGAAAAAAAAATTTAAAAAAATTAATACATGTATACAAAGTAAGAGTAAACCACTGTAACCCTTCTTTTGCCAAGATAGCTGGACATCTGCTGACACACTGATGTTTTCTCCACAGATGGCTTGTAGAAATAGATAATTAAAAAGAACTTGGCTTACATAGAATTCCACATAGAATTCTTTACTTTTTCATCTAAGAGAAGCAACAAAAACTATAAGGATGGTAAATTGTTTTTTAATTCTTTGATTGGGCTACTCAAAAAGTCAAATGGTTGCCAAGGTGTATGTATGGTATTTTGTGTCAAATGGATTGTACAAATATGTGTAGATTATTTCACAGAATTACATATAACTTCTGACAAAATGTTGATTAATCTGAATTACAAAAACAAAACAAACCATAAATCAAAAATATATTTGCCATTACATATATGCAAATATATTTGCCATTACATATAATTCATCTCTGCATAATAATATACATTGCCAATACATATAATGTATTAAATGCCAATACATAAGATTTAACACACACACCAACAAAAAAAAAAGGAAAAGATGGATTGTAAACCATTTCAATTCAAAGCTTATTAAAATAGACAGACAGGCTTACATATGGCCCTGTTATTTGTAAATGGCTCAGAGAAATAGATCATTAAAAAAAAAAAAAAAATCCAGAATTAAAGACAAGGAACAAAAAATTTTAAAGAAAAAATAATATACATAACATTAACCCTTTCAGCTCTCTGATCACTAAAATTTGTCTTGTGCCCGGGGCAAATGAGTCCCAAGTCGCGCCGGGTCAGTTCAAGTCACAGCCGTTTTTGACCATTTTTGACTATTTTCCGACTATGATATCAAAATATTTCTTTTTTCATTTTAAAAAGAGTTAAATTGTCATTTTGTGAGTGAAAAAAAAAAAAAATTAGTATCTTGGTCAGAAAATAGTTAAAAACAACCAAAAATGGCTGTATATCTTCATTGCCCTGCGTGACTTTCAACTCATTTGCCGTGGTCGCAAGACATATTCTCTACAGGTTTAAAACCATAGTTGTGTCACTTTCTCTTCTCTGCCTCTCTACAGTAACACAAATCGGCAACAAAAGAATCCATTAATAACCATACCTTATCCCAGTTCTGGGCACTGGTTAAATAGACATCTTTGTTAATAATAACCAAAATTCTCCTTTCTGTTTATAAAAGCATTCTTTATGATCATGATACATTTGCTTAATAGTCTCCAACTTTTTTCATTGTGCTTATGTGAATTTTTACAAATATGAACTAAAATTTCTATTTCTTCCAATTGCATTTTGAAATTGACCCCATTTTCATGCGATGAGCCTGAATTAAATGAATGTACGGTAATATTTTTTTTAACATTCTGTCCTCTATGCCTGAGACGGTATGTTAAAACAATAACATACCTTTGACAAGCCAACATATATAAGCTCGCACGGAAATTTTACAGAGAAATAAAATACTGAACAACTACAGCTGAAAGCTGAAACTGATCACAGTAAAACAGTATTTTTATGGCTCTAAGTAACTTAAAGAGCCCAAATGATCCTATTGCTAGGACTAAAAGGCTTCATACATATCACAATAAGTAAAATCTACTCTTACTCAACTGCCAAATATTATGTAGATATATGACTTTTCTCAAAATCTAGATGACATTGAATATGTAAAGCTGAGTGATGTTACCAAATCAATAACCATTGCCACATTAGACTGCAAGAGAACAAATGAGCCACAAACAAAATCCGAGTTATGGAACTTGTGACTATTCTCCTAGCTTGAAAGATGACTTACTACAAGGTGGTTTAAAACAACCCTGATAAGGTGACGATTGTAATGCATCTTTCACACACCAATTGAGAAGTTTGAGTAAATTAATACCAGAATGTAGAAAAATTTCCCCCGTCTATACACTGACGTTATATAATACCCTTTATAACATTTTCTACCCTCTCTCCATTCTCATCCCTCGTGGTCAATAGCATTGTGTGAAAGCTTTGTCTTCTACTTCATTCCACAGATTCCCAGACTCTTCTTCAGTCCTTTAATCCAAGGCTCTTTCCAATCACTGTTTCAGAACTCCTGTTCTCGGGCTTCCACCCTCTCGTCCCGTCTTCCCCTCAGGTCATAGACTACAGCTGTCTCATTATTGTTCACAGTATGATACAATCAAACAAAGTATCAACCACCGACTCATTCAGTCAATTATTGACTCACTCAGTCACACACCCTAATTCAACTCTCCATCAATCATTCATTCATTCAATCACTGACTCACTCAATCACTGACTCACTTCTCACTAAACTCACCATCAATCACTCAATCATTCACTCAATAAATCAAGCCATCAGTCAATCAACCATTCAATATAACAATCACTTGATGGCTTCCCCTACCTTACCTCTCTAGACACTCACTCATCATTTTCTCATTTCTCTTTAAAGCTATGCATTGAACAAAAGATGTTACTTTACATGATAAAAACTTCTTGCTGATAAATTTCACATGGTCTTGCTGCTTCCAACTTCTTCTCCCATTCTCATATTTTGCTACTACTTTCTCAGCACTTAAATTCCTGTGATATTAGAGTTACATGAACAATGCATTTATAGAAATCACAGACATGAATCTGAAATTATAAATCAAACTGTGCAAATATCTGCTTAATACTACTAATACCCGCTTCACAAACATTTTCTGAATAGACAACCTCCAATGCATCTGGTGCATTTCCTTACGATATTGCAGGGAGACACTCGATGCCCTTAAGGGTTAATCTCATACAGGTCATCCCGACGTTGTTTGTCCAAGGGAATGCTGGGAGGCTGATACAAGTCATAACGTCGCTGATTCCGGATCGGGACCATCTTCCTGACTTCCTCCATTTTTGACAAGTCTGAGAAAAAAAAACAAAAAAAACCAGGAACTTTCATTATTAATCTATTACCCACATTCTCTTCCTCTTGTGCCCACTCTCATCAGGAACTAATAATTTACTTTTCCCTATAGTTAAGAGAAAAAGTCTTTGTGCAATAAAAGAAAAAAATCCTTATTTTGTTCAGAAAAACAATTGTATCTATAATGCCTCACAGTAAAATATTGCCATATATGAAATCCAAATAAACAACATTGCGTGGGCAATTGAAAAGTGGAAAAGACTGAGAGATATATAAAACTCAAAGTTTTCCTTTCACATGCTTCTATAGCACTCACTTTTTCTTCAAGACATAGAGAATGTAAACATCTCCAAGAAAATCTTTTGGACATAGGAATTACAGTGTGGTTCAAGTGAAGTCAATTTGCGTAAACTAAAAATCCTTGCTTGAAGTTAATACCTCTTCGCAGTCATTTTCTGTTTTTTTCTTTATATCTTTCTACTGATTAACACTTTGCTCCCAATTGTCCGCTTCATACCAATCGTCGCATTAATGTGACAGCTGAACTAGGCAATGTCGGTGGAAGGAAGTAGAGAGGACAGGAAGTCACAAACTAAGGGTATTTTTTACCGAGTTATATGTTACCTTAATGCGACAATTGGTATGAAGGGGGTTTTCAAGCCATTGCATAATCGCAACAATTGGGAGCAAAGTGCTAAAGTCAACCTTGACTGACATCAACAATTTACTTTAGATTTAAGAGCTTGATTTTAACCTAATGACTATTTCGTGTACATATACTTCAAATGGGGGTTTTACTTCAATGTGTACTGAGCAAATAAACTCTGACGACATGTATTTTAATCTACACAATGCTTATTGATTGACTTTTCTCTCTTATTCTTGTTGTTTCTCTCTCTCATTATCTCATACACAGACAGTCTTCTATCTATCAGTCAGTGACTACCACAACTACAATGTGACAAGAGTGATAATGATTAGATAAGCGTCTAACCAATCATAAGGTCAGTCACAGCCTTAACATTCCAAGGATTAAGCAATATCACTGTCAACCAAACAATCAACAAAAGTAACTGGCTTGCTACAATCAATTCATATATCCTGCTAAGAAAAGTAAACTCGCATTCAACATGCACACTGAATAATATAACTAACAAATGCATTGATTGTAAACCAAAACAGATAAAGAAAGTAAAAAATATGTTGTGCTGTGCAGGCTAAAGACAGAAAGTCCCTTTCTGCTTGCAATGTCTCTGCTAGTACAACTGGACAGATGGGACAGTAAGCAGAAAAATCTGACCCGTGGCACAGGACAGGTGATCAAAAAAGGAAATAATCATTGGTCTTACCAATATCAGCATAGATAATACTCTCTTGCTCTGCTGTTGTAGAAATAACCTCACCCCTGGAAAGATAACAGACAGGTATTCACCTCGCAATTCACATGGTCATGTATATGTCATCACTGTCATTCTACTGGCAACTGATGTCATCATTGTCATTTGATGACATAGTAATCTGATAGTTGTCATCCCCTACTATAATTACTGATATCATCATAGTCGCTTTTTTCTGTAATTACTTTTGAAGTTGGAATGGTTTGTCCTTTAAATGCATACACCATGAATGACACTTTTTCGATAGAGAAGGCTCAAATTTATTTCATCTTGTGCTGCGTAAGTTCAAAATGTGCAAACATTTTCCTCCCAGGAGAAAGTAAAAAACCAAAAACAAAACAACAATGAAAAAGTGTCATTTGTGATGTTTCAATCAACGGACAAAAACTTGCACCCTTTTGACACAGTCTCAAGGTTATGATAACAGTCTTAAGTGATCAGGCTCAAGTTCTGGAAAACGGGTTTCTGATAAGATCTAATGTGTTTTGGTAATGATAAAACTGGACTTTGGACATATTCTTTAAATTAATGCTTTAGTTCTTTTTTTTTTCACAACAATGAAGAGGTAAAGCGCACAAGACCAGCCCTTAGGAAAGTGTGGCAGGATTTATGACACAAAAGAAGAGACAATAATTGAAATGATTTCAAAATTACAGCCTACCTACTATTCACCTAAGGTCATCATTGCTATTTGCGATTATCTCATCTCTGATTTCATCACCACTATCTAGTTCTAGAATTCAATCAGTCACTCAGTTATTACCCTTTCATTTTATTATTGATTTCATCGCTTGCCATGTAATTATATCATCAGTTTCATTACAATTTCTATAGCTTTATACCTAATTTCACTGCATTTACATAATGCCATGAAAATGTGCTGCTGGATTTTTAAAATTCATTTGTGAGATTACCAAGCAATGAGATGAAATTTTGCACTCATTTCCCCCACACATTTTAACTAGGATATTTGAAGGATTTGATCATAAAATGAGACACATCCAAATTTCTTGCTCAGGCAGTGACTATTTGAATGACTGAAATTGACAATTTGTATAAGATTCTGTGACACTGTGAGATTTTATTGTCTTTGAAATTTGAACGATGTGCCAGACAATTACATTAATTTCAAAGACACAAAAAAAGTCACAAAGACAATAGATAAAAAAAAAATAGCACAACACATTGAGTCAGTCAGTTGACTTTCATAAATGCAGTGAAATTAGGGATAAAGCTATAATGATTCTAATGAAACTGATGACAGAATTAAATAGCAAACAATGAAATCAATAACAGAATGATATGATAATAAATAAATGACTGACAGAATTCTAGAACCAATAGATGAAATCAGAGGTGAGACAATAACTGATAGCAGTGATGACATTAGGAGAGCAACTTTCGCAAACTGCCTAACTCTGACATAAATAATCTGCTTTTGACTATAATGATGAAAAGAGAGAAAGTACAACAGGCCCTACCAGGGATCCACAACCGAAGAATGACCCCAAGCAATGTACCCGGCACCCTCATCTCTGGCTGGGGAGGCAGTGGCCACGTAAACTTGATTGTCCAGTGCCCGTCCACGCTGCAGGGCTTCCCAGTGGGCAGGGCCTGTGGTCATGTTGAAAGCCCCGGGGTACAGCAACAAGGCACAACCTGGGAGTGAACAAAGAATATAATGAATCTGCCAAGTTGTGTACAATGTCTTATCTGATTTTGACACTCCTAGGAACAGATAGCTAAGATATGATAACATTGTACAAAGGGAGTACAAATACAATAAAACTTGAAAATTTACCCTAAAAAAGAAATCCAGATAAGACAAAACAAGAGGAGACTAAAATGATAAGATTTTATAAACTTCATTTGTCCTCAAAAAGAAACTTAAGATGAAATAAAATGGATAAAATTCAATAAAACAAAACAAAATAACACAAATTCTTTTATCCTCAGAGGTAATTTCTGTCATAGTTGATGAAACAAAATAAACTCGTGTCAGATTCATATGCACAGATATGCATCTAAGCTTAAAACATCAATGTCAGACATATCTCACTGCCAGTTAAATTATGTCCTATGTCAATTTTCCATCTAAGTGAACTAATACTATCACATAACACCTTCATGTCCTGAAAAAAAAGTTTTAAGCTAGTTTGACTATCGTCAGAGATATTGTAAAGATTGAGAATGCTCTTAGCATAGGCTGAAATCAGGTGAAAAAATGACAAATATGAACGGTTTAGCACATAAATCTAAATATTCACTTCATAACATCCCGATATACTTATAATCTGCCCACAAGAGCTCTATTTTCACATTCTTTCAACTTCAGCAATAAAAAAAAGTCAATATCAGACCACCCTCATAACAATTGCAACCCCAATGTCTCTGTTCAAGTTTAGAGGCTTATAAGTCATTATGAATAGCTGTGGAGGTTATATATTATTTTCCATAGGATGTTCTGCAATTTTAACTTGTTCTTGTTCTTTATGAGACAGGTGATCTGTTGTACATGTATCTTAATGTCAATTTTCCATCTAAGTAAACTAATACTATCACATAACACCTTCCTGTCCTGAAGAAGAAAGTTTTGAGGTAGTTGACTATGGCCAGAGATATTGTAAAGGTAGAGAATGCTCTTAGGATAGGCTGAAATCAGGGGAAAAAAATGACAAATATGAACAGTGTAGCACATAAATCTAAATATTCACTTCATAACATCCTGATATATTTATAATCTGTACACAAAGCTGTAATTTCACATTCTTTCAATTTCTACAATAAAAAAAAAGTCAATATCAGACCACCCTCATAACACTTGCAACCCCAATTTCTCTGTTCAAGTTCAGAGGCTTATAATTCACTATGAATAGCCATGGAGTTTGTATATATTATTTTTTATAGTATGTTCTGTAATTTTCGCTTGTTCTTGTTCTTTATGAGACATGTTGTACATGTATCTTATGCCCCCCCCCCCCCCCGGTGAACTATTCATGCAATAAGCATAGGTCACTATTGTGCAACTGATGAATGTAACCACAATGCTAAACAAGGCAAGAAGAATGAGTGATTAACTTCCCAAGCATCTCAATTGAAAAGACAAGCCCTTTTGTGCCTTTGTCTACATTGTGATCTCAACTAACATGTGACCATGCCCTTTGCAATATGGAAATTCTGAATGATTCCATTCATGCTATTGCTCCTACAATCGCTCAGGTCAGATCGGTAATAAAGTTACCTTTGCTTGCATAAATCTAAGCCATTTCAGCTAAAGACAAGCCCTTTTGTGCCTTTGCCCACATTGTGATCTCAGCTAACACGTGGCTGAGCCTTTTGCAATATGGATATTCCACACCATTCCATCCATACTACTGCTCCTACAAACTTTCAGGTTGGATCGGTAATAAAGTTACCTTTGTTTGCATAAATCTGAGCCATTTCAGCGAATCTGATGTCGTAACAAATGCCAACACCCACAGTGCAGAAAGCTGGAGGAGATAGATCATGCAGTGACTGTATCAGTTTTTTGACAAGACTGGTATTAACAAAATCAAAGAATCAATCATTATCATTATCACTATGAAGAGATAGCCATCCACAGGTGGCTGAGCGGCATAAATAGACCACAGCCATCATTACCATAATAACAGATTCCTTCAACAAAGAATACAGTCAATAGTTTAATATTTTGGTCATTGATGATGGTGTCATGAGATGAAAAAGTAGTATGTTTAATTATTAATTAAATCAGTTTTCTCTGTCTTCTTAGGAACTCATTATGCTATAAATATGAGATCTAACACCTGTCCCTTATCCTGAAAGCTCTGACATTATGCTATTTAATTAAAAAACAGAAAATTACTGAGAGACTGAGAATGTAAATAAAAAATCAATATTTCAGAAATTGCCAATTTCATTCAGTTGTCAGTTTGAATCTGTACGACTATATTAAGAAGCAGGCACATATACTTAAGGGGAGGGGCAGGTCCTGAGAGTGATTTTCAAAAGTACTCAATTTAGGCTTTTTTAAGTGTCATATTTGAATTCAGCATGTCCAAATTAGAGGAAAAATAGTGTACAAAAATAATCTGGATGGTTGGTTGCCATGGAAACGCCGCCATATTGGATTTTAGGCCCACAGAATTGCTGATTTTCAAAAGCCTAAGGCTTTGGTATTTTTCACTGAAAGCGTCTAAAAATCTGCACACATATAGTATTTTATTACCTAAATAGAGTTAAGTATTGCTTTTTCGAAATTTGCCATCGTTTTATTTTTAAGAATTTTTTAAATTTGTATGTGGCAAGATGGGACTTTTTCTCATTTTTTTGTCACTTCTATAACATTTTCTCAAAAAGTAAACAAAATATCGCAAATCTGATACTTATTGTTATTTTACACGTATGCAGGAAGATTCATGCCAATTTTCAAGAGAATCTGTTAGTAAATAAAAAAGCCTAAAAAAGTAGGTTTCGAGATAATGTCGTCCAAAGTTTGGTCCATGTGACATAATGTGTTCCAATCATCTCAAACATTCCAGCTTGATAGACTGGACCTCCCTCTTCAGCCTCTTTCTCTTGCCTGGCCTTTTCTCTTGCTTCTGCACGCTTTTGTCTCAGTTGTTTGGCAGAATCCTTAGCCTCATACTCACTAGTTGTCCTTTGCTTGTGTGCCCTTTGCCTTTGAAAATGTGTGATATTTTAGACACCCCCCTTGTAGGAAAAACTCAGTTTACACATAAAATAGGCTGGTATTGACCATATAAATGGTAAAATCTTGAAATAAAATGGTTTCGCTTGAAGAAAACAAAACAATCGGAAATTTGCTATTTTCAGCCAAAATCTCGATTTCAGGACCCGTCCCTCCCCTTAATGTTTAAGTAATTGATAATACTTTATGACATGCATCAGGAACCTGATATGGCAGAATTGCTTGGATCAGCAGTATGTTCTGTTATAAATGACTGATCCTATTTTATATACAGTGAATTACTGGACTAGTGGAAAAATTGATGTATGCAAGACATTTTTTAATGAATAACCTTCCTTGGTGAGTTTTTTGACTGTGGCATGTTTCAGTCTCTGCAAAGACCCCACAAACTGCATAGAGAGTATCTCACACACGTTCTATGACACAATATCTCCATGGGCCAGCATATGCACACACACACTTGCATAGGCTCAGTGTAAACGATCTGTTTAATCATTCATACACACACGCTTATATCCAACATAATAATATAATTAACAATTCGTTACAATATAACATTACCTCATCCACCCACACTTCTCCTCCTATTGAGGCAATCTCTTTGCAGGTGCGATCTCTTCCTAGGTACTCATAATATTAAAAGTCTGCCTAATTATCTCCTGTCATATCAGAGATACAATAACAGTGTTGAAACAAGACACTGTTTTATCATAGGAATA
Organism: Peronia verruculata; assembly: GCA_038406235.1. Taxonomy (NCBI): domain Eukaryota; kingdom Metazoa; phylum Mollusca; class Gastropoda; order Systellommatophora; family Onchidiidae; genus Peronia; species Peronia verruculata. The sequence goes on along the minus strand of JBCAUA010277415.1, from coordinate 6,785 downwards.
AATGTTAATAGGAATATAATGTTATCTCCCACTCTGTCTTACACAGAGCATTGGTTTTACAGGCTCTGATTGGTCACTGCCCGTGGTGTAACAGGTTTTCTTACCATGAGCTGTCGTTACTAGAGGACTAGTTTTAAATAGACAAAGAGGCAATGGAAAAAGGGATTAATGATATGTGTATCATAAGCAACCAAGCTGTTTCCTATTGAAAGTGATCCTTTAAATGATTCACATTGTGGTATGTTAAATTCAGAAAGCCTCAGATATCATATAAAAACTGCAACATATCTTTGACCATGGGATGCATTGTCATTAATAATTCCGGTAACATGGCATTGCCATGCTAATAAGCTATTATCCCTTTCATTGCCCAAGGCTATTTGAACATCTATTCCAGTGTCTCTCTTGTATTCAAATTGATGACTTGTTCAGCATTTCAAAGACCAACAGCCTTAGGGTATCTAATGTTGGTGTTTTAAGTGTATCAGGATCTACTTCTAAGTCGAGTTTAAAATGATATCTAAATTGTCTACTGGAAATATCCCTGATAGCCAAAGGGTTAAGTCAAAACTCAACTCATATAAATATATAAAAGTCAATGTTCCCCATGTAAATGTATCATGGATGGAATTTGTTGAAACAGCTGATGTGCTGTCCATACTTTGTTCTGTCCTGTTTCACCATTTTACTGTTTCCTTCCTCTCCTCATCCCCAGAGACAAGCCAACAGCAACTTCTCAGTCAATCTGAGCTCACAAGTCAGCTGACTGCCGTCCTAGAGGCCAAGTTCAAGGGTCAAGGCCGTTTGCTCAGAACCAGCTGTCTCACCCTTCTCCATGAGGCCTCTCTCTCCGACGCTGGCCAAGCCGCCATTGTTAACAAGTTTGATGTTCATAGGTAATAAAATTCATTCCTAGCCAGTCTTAGAGTCTGATTGCAGAGACATTTTCATTTATCTTGTCCTATTCAGTCCCTCAGTGTAATCTATATGGAATTATTATGATGGGGTTGTTTTTTTTCTTTGAACAACTTCATTGAGATCTGTTGACGCTTATGTATATTCTGTAATTCTGAAATGAATGATCTCCATTTTGTCTTAATGTAATTTATTCAATTCTTGACCTTTTAGTTCTGTATTTAGGTTTTCAACAACAGGCTCAGACTTTGTTTTGCCTGATTCTATTCCAGTCTTTTCCACGTTTAGCTCTGAAGTCAATAATTGGATATTGTTTTTGACTACAGTGGAACCCGTTGATAACGAGCCCCTCAAGAACGACCTCCCCTCTGTTGCGACTTTTTTTCTCAGTGACGGATATATTTCTCCATGTAAAGTACCCTGGAATAGTGACTTCCCCTCAAACGCGACTTAGGACCACTGGTTTTGCACTGTTTTTAAACAAAATCCCCCCCGTATTATGACCTTCACTAGGTGGTTTATCATGCACGAATATCAGCCCTGCGAAACCGAAAGCCCAAGTCAAAGTGGAAGGTCTCCGTCCACTCGTATACTAATCTAGTAGGTCTACTACTTGCAGTAGGCCGAAGATAATGCATATCACAGCCGCGCGCCATGTGTTCGCCAGTGCAAAGAAAGTGCCGTCTAAAAAATCTTGCATTCGGAGGATTAGGATATTTTATATTAATTTTTCCGCATTTTGACGTCATTCAGAATGTCGCCAGAGTATAGTTTTCATTCATAGTCCAGCACGAAAACTGTGTTCTCCCGTCTGTTGCTATGGGCAGCAGTCCTGCCTGTCGCCGTTGCTAAGGCCTCTGTATGCCAATAGTACATGATATAGCCTAGTCTGGACATGTAGTGTTATGTGTTTCACTCTGCCCGTCCCGCCCTCACGATAAAAAGTCGTTCACGTGCGCCCGTCATTGACGATCTGATCGCTTGGTCCACGTTCGCTCGTGTCGTTCCTTTCCGCATGTTGCCGACCACGATCTAAACGATGTAGATCTAGATCTAGATTCATTCTGTCATCTTCTGCTCAAAAGTCTGGGTGAATGCCGACGTCCTGTCTGGCTTATGAATACATGTCTTTACGCGTACGTCATTGGACAGAAGACGACGGTCTGCCCATAACTACATTATAACAGGCGTCAACTTGTTAACCAACTACTTACTTTATGTACAGTAAACAGAAATTGTTTGAGAGATTTCTTTTTGTTGACATTTTTTCGTTGTTTGTCTTTTTTACAATTGACGGAAACAACTTGAAGTAGGTCCTACAGTAAGTGAAAAGATGATAATTTTTGTTAGAAGAGTTTTGCTCCATTTTGTCATATTAGGGAGTTTGCTCAAGGGACATAACATGTCAGAACATAGAACCCTGAATTACAACCCCCCTCTTTTGCGACCTGATTTTGCCTACATTTTGCCAAGTCATTATTAAGGGATTCCACTGTATTCTATTCAGCTATATTAAAATATCAATGAGGTTTGTCAATTTGAAGGGCGTAATTCTTTTATTTTCTGAACTGTTCTCTTGATCCACATTAAGCTTTAAGCTTGATTCTTGAAATGCTCGGCCCAGGTCAAGGTTTAATCTGTGCCTGTAAATGTCACGACTATGTTGTTTGTTTGCTACATCCAGGGAATTATTTTCTGAAGTAGTGAAATTCATACAGGTGTCGGAGAAGGGACCAGATTCAATAATAGCAATATTTTGATGCTTTGATGATCAAAGAAAGATATTGTGCTTATTGATTTAAAAAACAATAAATAAATAACAATATCAAAAAACGCACTAACATGATAGTAGTACTACAGAGAAATCATAGTAATGCACTGTTAAATAACAAGGAAGGTGGCCATGTTTTAAAGTGTTTTCTAACAGTGTCAGTGATAGGTTTGAAATGTTCTGTTATTTTGCCACCCTACAGATTGATTGGAGCTCTGTTCCCTCTGATGATGAAAAAATCCACCTATGCCAGTTTGGCTGCTGCTTTGATGAATAACATTGCATTGGATAAACGGTAAGTATTGAGTTAATTGTAATTGCATATTTGTTTTAATCAGGATCCCAAAACTGTGTAATTAGGCACTTCACTATCGCGCGTGGCTCCCGCGCAAAACTACCGTGCCGCTGCCCATAGAGGCTTGTGACTGAGCGCGGTGCTGACCGACGAGGTCGTGTTGGAAAACTCCCGATATTTGTTTCGTTTTCAGTCGTTCATTCAAAGTAAGTCTGTGTTTTTAAAAGACGAAGAGTTCCGCTTCAAAATGGCATTTGAGCGATTCGTGAGAAGTTAATGGATCAGGAGATATTTGTGTTTAAAATTTAGGTTTCTTTGAACTGTATGTACAGAAAAACTTATGAATGCCTGCGCTTGATACTTTATGACTCCGTAGAATGGCCATTTTCCTATTCAATTACGTCAAAATCATTTGTTTTTATCCATGCCCGCTCGAGTGGTTGTATGCGCACTAGACAACCCCTATCTTTTAGTGCTTGTTGCGGGCTGCCCGATGTCCGGATCGATCTATTTATAGAAATCGGGGCTGACCTGAATCCCAAACCTCCCTGGGCATTATTGTTTAGTATTCACCGCTAAGTAATAAATGGCATTTGAGATTCTATGGATTGACTGTAGACATCATTTCTAAATCTAGAACATTTTTTAAGTTTTTAAAACTGAATTTGATGAGGTGTATTCTCTTTGTTGCCGTAGATCTAGATCTGAATATTGTAATATTGTAGTAACTGAACACTCGCGGTGTACAATGGCTGCCTTGTTGTAGCAACGAAAGTCATCATGCATGAAATAGAAAGCTTTTAACTTCATTCTGTAAGACTGAATTGGAATTATTCTTCCTTGTAACCCCTCATTTCTAGTCATCTACATGTATTTGGATGTTCCGGTAGATCTAGATCTGAACTAGGAATAGACTAAGAAGGCCGATGCTCCTATGTGTGATAGATCTAGATCTAGTTAAATCTAAGTTAAGGCTAATAGTACTAATACTAAGAAAGCACGCCCCTGGTTTACAGCTTTTACCAATTATCACATTGTATCCTGATTAGGGGAAAAATAGACATTTTGATATGTCCTTGATGTAAATCGTGATAAAACTTTCTGAAATAGTAGTCTATTCAACTCTTTGCTACATGGGCATGAGACAATTTTCACCCCAGATGTTCATTTTTTTTTTTTTTTTGCTACATATCCTCGACAACAGTACCAGCTATATAATATTGATGTGTCTTTTGCCTAGGGAAATAGACTGTAGGATTCAAAAAGGGCATTGAGGTGTTTTTATTAATTGGTCCATAAGTTTTTGAATACCAGTATTCACTTTTTGCGTGACAGCACGTCACTCATAGTTTATTATACTAATATTGGGCATAATATTAGTAGCCACAGTCTTGTATTCTAGGAATTAAGATGGAAATTTTGGGGGTCAGTTTATGCAAATCGGTCAATAACTTTTGAAATATTTAAATTTCGCTCATTCGGAGAGGAAACATTTTACACCGAGGTGTTCAGTTTTCAGTAAACATCTTTCAAAATATTGAAAGCCATAATATTTATGTGTCTTTTGACTTTTAAATTGATTCTAAGGATTAAGACGGACATTTTGGTGTTTGGTTTATGGAAATCGGCCCATAACTTTTGGAAATATTAAGTTTTTTCTTCTTCGTTATCCAGGAGTGGTCACACTCATCCTATGTAAAAAAGGAGTCCCCTTTTCTCAAAAATTGCATATGAAAAAATGGTATAACTTCTGATCAAATAAAGATACATGTATTTTGACAATTTAAAAAGCACAATAAACAGCTCACCAAGCTCTGTTTGTTAATGCATATTTCAATAGCTAATTTAGTGTTTGAAAATGAAAATTTTACAAAAGTGCCTAGTCATATTGTCGGCAACAATGTCCTGTCTAGTGTTGGGAGACCAGTACCAATGTCTGAAAGGCAAATCTATCATGCTCATCAACAGACAAATACCAATAAAAGTTCTCATTTCTTAGATAGATATAGGATTGACTTTCACTCGTGCAGTTGCAGCTCTTAGTCGGTTTGACTCAAAGGTAAGATGGTCCCAGATATCATCATTGAATAACACATTGAACATCTGTAGGGATGTCTTTCCATTTTCATCCAGACCTCTTGGTGTGAGTCGACTCTCTGGATTCACATGTTCAGGGATGTCCTTTTTCACCCAGCGTCAGGTCTGTGGGGAATAAACAACAACAATTTTTCAAACTGGCATGATTCTGATTGTGTGTACATTTGTTTCTTTGGGGTTGAGGTTTTACGGCACTTCAGCATGATTACGTTTATAGTGCACCTTAAGATACAGAATCTATACAAAGAAGATAGAAGAAATGGATGACATTAGACGAAGAAATGCAGAGCTGGAGAAAAAAGTTTGACTCCAACTTCAGGCATGACAACTTTCTGCTCTGACTTCGGGCTTGGAAACTTTCCCACTCCGAATCTGCACCCCCCCTCCCCCCCCCCCCGCCCCTTTGGTTGATGTAATCTCTGTGCATATACCACATTATTTTATCAGTATACATATTTTTTTTCCATGTATTAAAAAAAAAGTCTAAAAAAGTCTAAAAGGAATATAAATGAAATCAATTTACAAATCTTGTTGTGCCGCTGTTTGTCCAGGAGGTTGATGGTCCATCAAGCTCTACATTCACGGTGTCCTCCTCCATGTACTCGTCATCAACATCCGAGCCGGAACCAGGACTTCCCAGAAGAAATTCCTCCTCGTTATCATCTGACAACTGCTCATCATCACTGCCGTCTGGGATGTCATTTTCACTGTCACTGAGATCTACAAGTTGTGTAGAGGTCTCTACGTTGTATGAATGTCTGATCCTGAAACATTGAAATAATTCAAAAATATCAAAAGGCAAGTCATATCATCATTATCATCATCATGTAAAAAAAATGGATTACGGGGTCCTGGAGCCAAAGCCCTGCTTAAACATTCCCTAATTAATAATAAAAAAATAAATGCTAAGCCAAATGTAAAACAAAATAAAATATTCCAAACATAACCAATCTTATCAGAGAATAAGAAACAAAAGCAATCAAGTCAAGTACATGGTGTCCAATGTTTTGGACATGGCTATTTTTAAGTAATTGTTTCTGTGTTCATGGTGTTCAAAATAATGAACAATAAAAAATTTTGTGGATGTATGGTGTCTTATATTCTGGACAATGCATAAAATCAGCTATTATTAGTATCCTAGTGAAAAAAAAATAATTATGGTTATTTGTAATAAAACCAGGTATTGAAAAAAAGAAGTTTATACCACCCTTAACATTCTAATACAAGCAAATACCAACAAAATGGGACCAAGAAGTTGCTTACCGCTTTGTGTAGGCATGGCCATCTTTGTGTTTACATGGAGAGGTCTGCAAACCCGAGTTGCGGTCCTTGGTTAGTACAAGAGTAAAACGGAATCCGGTAGAATGCTATGAAACAAACACTGACATCTGGGTTGTTTTGACTCTAGTGTAAAGTTGACATCAAAAGTGTCCAAAATATTGGACGCTATGCAACAATTAAAGGCACGGATTTTCCTTTCCCATGTTTTTGTGTCGCTGCTGGTACATTCCGCTGAACATCGTGTAGCCGTTCAATGCATGAGAGGCCGTCTCTGATGGGCGGCTAGGGACCGTTCTTTAATGACGTCAGCTTTTTTCAGCTGATTTTTGACACCCCCTTCGCCTTTGTCAGCCTATAGTCAGTTTTCTTTAGTGTCCCCCCCCCCCCCACCCACCTGGCTGAGGTCATTTTTTTAGATCAATTTTT
>JBCAUA010277305.1:0-19869 GCA_038406235.1 Peronia verruculata | reverse complement strand
TGTTATTTTTTGACCACGGTTGTGGACAGCTGAGATAACCACCACTACAGGAGGTTGAAAAGATTATAAAAACCATACGTCTGTGCATCCGCCTGTAGTGTCAGAGTAGGAAAAGTGATTCATTTTATTGTACAGTATCTCTGCAGTAGGAGATGTGAAATTATCTCTATGGGACACTGAGTGAAGGAACACTGTTCGCAAGTTTTTGTGATAATATATCACTATCATGCGGATTGGCCAGCCGGACTGGTGTTAAAAGCGTCCCCGTTTCAGTACAGGGACCGGAATAGATCTATGCCTAGATCTCTGTCGATGGTATCTTGAGACCACAAAGTCCTCTCTGTCTGAAGAAGTGTCCTGTGCGACGAGACTATTATGCCAGACATAACAAGAACAGTGTGTACGTGAAAGGCAGTGAGACCAACTTGTACGTTTGTGATGAGAAAGGAAGAGACGAGTTCGATTGTTATTCCACAAACACTGTGCGGTTATATTCTTTAAAGTCATCTGTCTCCCGATATATATCACAGTCGTCCGTATTGCATAATACAAACTGACCTTAAAGACATAGAAATGCGTACAAGACATAAATATATTTATTTAGATTACGTAATTCTTTGTCCTTGTCAGTTTGGAACAGCAAATAAACATTGATTGTCTCTGCGGAAGTGAAAAAAAAACAAAAAAACTTGATGAGTCTGCTGTAAATTTCATCTCCACGAGGAAACAGCATTATTATCCTTTAACAAAAAGTTCAGATGATCTCAGAGAGTAAGGAAATCAGTCAGATAATGGCTAGGTTACCTATGCTATGTTAGTAGGTCTGCGGTGAATTACGTCCTTCAACCTCCTGTGGGAGGTTATCGCGAGTGAATAGGTCCTTGAAGGGAACAAAAGCTTATGAAGTGATATGTACAATCCACTCACTCACAAGAGACAGTCCAAGTAGCGAAAGAGATGGTTCGGACATCATCTAGATAAGCAATTGTAAACCAACACCCTTAAGATATTAGTATTTTCTCTGTACAATATAAGGAGCCAGAAGGAGAAAAAAAAATGTCTGTTATCTACACTCAATGGCCTTTAGAATTCTGTTTCTATCAACACCATGAGCGAACAACAAAAAAATGTTATCTTGTCTCGGGCTTGTAACGTGTTGAAAAGTTCTGGTGGTTAACTTAAGTGCTTCTGTGAAAGAAATTGTGTATGACACTTTTGTACCACTCCGGGACTGGACTCCACCCTTCAGACGGGTTGTTCAGGATATGTAGGAGATAAACTAGATCTAGAGACAATGAGTGAGACGTCCACACCCAGGAGGAGGCGATTACTGCCCGCTCTGCCTGTCTCTGCCACATCAGTAGTGGTACTGGTAAGTTTGGAGTTAGAAGATGCTCGTTATTAAAAAAAAAAAACCGGGCTCAGATCTAATGTTACAGATCTTCATAGTTAGTATGTGTGAGATGTATTTCACCAGAAATTTTGTGTGGATTTTTTTGAGGAGGAATATCATAATTTATACCCAATACGTTATCATTCACTCAATTCTGGGTTGATATTTATGGATATTTATGGATGTCGCGGGCTAGCGGTTAGGCCGTCGACTCGGGATCTGAAGTTCCGGGTTCGAATCCTGACTGGTCCCGACATATTGTCCTTGGGAAAGGCAATTTACACACATTTGCTGACTTCACCCAGGTTTGAATGGGTACCCGACTATAGACAGTGATTAATATTGTTAGACTGTTAAGGATTTGAGCGCCTAACAGGCAGCCGCCTTGTATGCTTCCCAGGAAGCTGAGAACGTTTATGAGTGTCTTCTTTGGATCTGTCGGGGTAATAATAGATTGTAAATCGCTGAAAGCCTGTAATTACGGGGATAAGCGCAATATTATTATTATTATTATTTTGGAATCAGAGATTTGCCACAAGTAATCCAAGGAAATAAACATATATAAATGTACTTCCATTTTCTAAGTGCCTTACAAGACAGTGAACTACGTTAACAGGGCCAGGTGTTGGCTTAGGGTCAGGATTAGGCTCTCTTTTCTTAAGACCACAGAGGCCATCATCGAAACAAGCCGTCTTACAAACTGGGCTGGATTTGTTTACTTTGCATAAGGAAATCTCTGGTGACCTTGTGTTGTGTTATTACCTGCTGATTGATATTTAAAAGGTATACTCGATATACAATTTATTGTTTGCTGCTGTTCTCTTGCAAGCTTTGTTGTTGTTGTTGTTGTTGTTGTTGTTGTTGTTGATGTTGTTGTTGTTGCTGTTCCTTGTTTCTGGGTAAGAACTGCAAACTTATTCTGTCGCAGTAAGAAGACTTGTAAAGCAAGAACCACGGTTAGATGAAAGGAAAGATATCCAGACATTTTCATAATACATAAAAATTTGGCTTTCGCTGCAATGATATACGAGTACCCATTTTCTGCATATTTGAAACTATTTTGTAAGTTCGTTAATCCCATGCTCCCCCCCCCTCCCCCGTGTACATGTGGTTTGTTAGCAGTGTTGGTTGGCAGCGTCTTCCCCTCTCCCCCCGCCCCCTTCCTCTCCTGTCTCTTTCCTCAAGTTATTTTATTTATTACTTCGATCGAAGTGTGTTTATCAAAGTTGCACATGATTGTATACCATCACATTCCATTTGGGATCAGCGGCTCAAACTAAGGCAGTCTCGGCTGTTGCTGCTTCGTTTCAGATTTCTGTTCAAATCCCCCAGCATAGTCACATCGATTTCCACTTCAAACGCTCGGATTGGCCTGGCAGAACGATGTTGTTTATGTCTTTGATAATTTAACTGATGTTCGACATGATCTGTCGTAGTTTTAGTTTGCATATGTGATTCTGCATCATTCTATACTTACAGGATCTGTCAACATTTTGATCATAAAGTGCGGTGGGTTGCAAAAGAAACTCATGTATTGGTTCCGTGTGAATGTGAATATCTGTGGACGTTTCAGTTTCATCGAAACTTTCGACATCAGTTTCATGTCGAAGATGAGATCAAATTCACACTGATTTTACATTTAAGTTGTCAACTACCGACTGCGATAAGCTTTAAAGAGGTGTATAGCAAATGGATAAAGCATTTATGTTTGAAAATTGAATAATACACGATCTGACTGTGTTTACATAGGTTAGTTATCCCTGAGGATACCCTGTAGGAACAACAATAAATTAGGTTTTTACGTTTTCGATTACGACATATTCGTTCAGCCTGGTACAGATTACATTTCTTGATAAAGGTTAGGAGTTAATATTTATGATCTGAATTTCTCAGTTTTCTCCTGACCCCCCCCCCCCCTCTGTTCTTTTTAACCTTTAAATTGGAGCATTTCACAAAACAGGAAAAAAAGCATCAAAACCCATTAAATCTTTGTTAATCATTTGCTTTGTTTTGGAAGCAGGTATTTTAAATTTCTCGTTTATTCCTATTTCTGTTTCTGCATATTGTCCCTGAGCTAAAACATTTTGATGTCAGCTTATTTCTCAGCTTATTTCTCAGCTTATTTCTCAGCTTTTTTCTCCGTCTTTCGCTTAGCTAAACTCATCATGAGAGGAAATCGATGAGAATTTAAGCGTTCAGAAGTCTGCCTGTTTCACTTATTTAAATTGTGAGTCTTAGATCTCGAAATATAGTGGCCAAAGTTATATGATGAAGAAATGCATAGGGTTCTTGAAATTACATGTTAAAATAATCAGCTTTGTAGTTGGCCTATTTCAAAGCTGCAGATTTTAAACTGCTCTCTTAAAGAGCAGTTGGCTGTACATTCCCAATAATGCGCATCGATCTTGCATACCTGTTGTTGAAGTTACGATTCATAGCAACGTTCTGCAACAGATGGCTCGGGCTGCCTAGGTAAATCAGCCTCTAACGAAAGAGAAATAAAATCTAGAAAGAAAATCTATTTCAGACCAAGAAGGCGAAACTAGGCTATGATGAAAATCTCATTTTATTATGTGATTCTTCGATTCTTCCTCGGATACATCTTTGCTGGAAGATCTCTGCGAATAAATTCTACATGTACCGTAGTTCAAATATTAAGCGCACTATACAGTACTGAAGACAGGAAAACTGGACGTACGAGTTACAGAAGCTCTAACTAGGGTGTGTAACTATTAGTGTACATTCGCTGTTTAGCTCATGGTGCACACTCGGTGCGTAGCTCATAGAAACACGCGGTGCGTAACTCACAGCTTGCAGTCGATGCTCATAACACGGTGTGTAATTCATTGCACATAGCCAGTGCTTACTTCAAAGCAGACAGTCAATGTATACACTGTGTAAACCCACTGTGTACAGTCGATGCGTAACTCGATGTGTATTAAATAGAACATTATCAGTGCGTAATTCAGATCTCACTGTCCAGTGCGGGACTCATAGCACACAAGCCGTGTGTAACTCATCGTGCACTGTTGGTGCGTTATTCGTAGAGCACAACTAGTGCGTATTTCAGTTGTGCACAGTGGATGGATAGCGTATTGCTCAGTGGGTGCGTAACACATCTCATACTAAAATAAATATATACACACTGGATCTCGACTTTCGAAAATTTTCATCGTGATCGGCGGAATAGTTGCACAATGATATTGATCTGCATGCATCGGTATGTGTCATACATAAAATATTCTACTCATGTCGCGCTGAATTTTACAGACGGTTTATAGATAATTATCATAGATTGATTTTTATGCCTTTTATTTTTCTCTCCTTATGGATTTACATACATCTATCCCCCGCGGGGGTCCGGGGTGTATAAGTAGGTTTTCTACTCCCCCCTGCAGGCGGAGAAAGCCCGCCATCGATGGGATGTTTCCCTAGGAATGCCATTCTCGACATTCCAAGGGTGACATCTCTTCTGTCTCTCCTTGCTCCCGTCTTCTGCCCCATTCTCTTTCCTCTCTTCTTCATTGACGTGTAAACGTATTCTTATCGTGTTCGGCACAATGTAGCCGTGATCGTGCTGATGTGCCTTTAAACCCCAACATAAACAAACAAACAAACAATCATACATCTAAATTTGAAAATGATAGCGGTTTGTTTAATTGCTGTTAATTAACCGTGTATAGTTCTTCCTTCTAATATTTCATCGCTAGTACATCTCTATATGACTGTGTTAGAATTTTTTAATTTTTTTTTTTCACTTTTGTCAATGGGCCGTTTTAAAAATAATGTAACAAGTAGGCAAGAATCAATAGTGTTATCTTTTTTTTATACCACATCAGCAAGGCTTATAGATTCACTACTCAACCACATGTGCACACACGTTACAAATACTGCTTAACCAGCTGTAAAATACAGTATTGATATTTTCTGGCTGGGCGTAGTAGATTAACACATTTATAATCGTTATGGCTCAGTGGTATAGATGTGTCATCCAAACATAGACTTGAATGGTCGATTAAGACGCAGGGTGAGGAGAGGAAAAGGGGTGGAGGGAGGATAAAGGGAAGAAAGAAAGAAAGAAAGAAAGAAAGAAGAGAGAGAGAGGCAGGGACGGACACACATATGGACGGATGGACTATCGACAGAAGGACAGATGGACGGACGGACGGACGGACGGACGAATGGGTGGATGTAAACAGACAAATAAACGAACGAACCAATCAATAAATCAATGAAAGAAAGAGAGAAAGAAAGAAAGAAGACAGAAAGAAAGAAATGAAATCAAAAGACAAAATTTAGAAGGAGCATTGGTTATTCGATGGACAATCCTATCCAGTGATTTTTTTTTTTTTTCAGACAAATATGTTCCGTCTGAAATGAAACCATAAGTTTTGTTTTGTATTATATCATCTTCTTCACCGTTCTATCGGCTCTTTCCCTTGCCGCAGGGAAATCCATATTTGACGTTTTGTTGTTGTTGTTGTTGTTGTTGTCGTCGTCGTTGTTGTTGTTGTTGTTGTTGTTGCTGTTGTTGTTGTTGCTGCTGCTGCTGCTGCTGCTGTTGTTGTTGTTGTTGTTGTTGTTATAATGAATGCCTAACTTCATTATTTTATGTACTTGTGAAAGTAAATCGTCGTTCAAAAACCGCTTTGCTGTATTTCTTCATTACAACTTTTTGGCACATAAGTTTGGGATATTACTGTGTGGGATAAGAGTCTGCGCTGACAGAAATCTGTTGAAATCTCTCCTGTTCATTTTGTTTGCAAGTTGGAGGATAGCATTTTCCTCCATTACCATAATTTTGCGGGTACTTGTCACACAGAATAGCGGATCCTGAGTCATCTTAGTCCATGTTTTTTCCCCCTTTCACCAGATGGTCATGCGACTTTCTCATCTTTTATCTCTGTTGCCCTTTCCTCTGTCCACTCTTCCTGTTGCATATTTTCCTGCAAGTGAATCATCCACAACTGATGTAACATATTTCGCGGGAAATAAGTCTTTTGATTTTTTAGGTACTCTTTTCATTTTATCATACGGCAAACAGAGCGAACATCTGCGTCCGTCACGAGAAGCCATGACTACGTTAAGTGGTCTGCAGACTGAAAGAAGACAAAACCAAATAAATTACAAGAGATCTGTATTAAATGGGAGTATCTAGATCTTATGTATTTATTCTATTTGTTTTGTATTTTCAGAGAAATCCAGAGGACTACTACGCCCGTAAGAAGGCACGAGAAGAGGAAGAGAAGGCAGCTGAGAAAGGACGTGCCCAGAGAAGATCTGTGACAGAACGGCTCAGAGGCGGCGCCAGGGTAAGGGACGCCACAAACAGGTACAGTTACGCAGGGGAGAGAAGCGTCAGTCCGAGTGAGAGCCAGGCAGCCCAGGCTGCCAGAGAATACAGACTCAAACGTCGCTCTCACAACTTCGACTCCGCCTCCTCCTCTCCCGAAATCCTCCGAAACCCCGACAGGGACAGGAGACTCACTCAGAAATCTACCAGTCCGACCTCGGTGTCAGACGAGGCTTCTCTGTCTCGAGAGAGTTCACTGTCATCGTCTGACCAACCGGTAGCCAGGAGAAGGTCGTCCCAGAAAACTGATGAAGAGACTTCAACTCTTCGGACAGATCGATCCTCCAGGACTGACGATTCAGGTGTGCTGACCCTGAGGTCCAGTCGACGCAAGGATGATCTGTCTCTAGAATTGGCCTCCGTGGCACTCGGACGTCAGATCAATATCGAACCTGCCCCTGTCCCTGTCTCTTCTGAACGCGCTAAGCGACTAGAAGTAGAGAGTCAGCTCCGAGAACAAAACCATACAGAGGTCAAAGCCTCGACTAAAAAGTCTTTAGAAGCAGCAACACAAGAAAAACAGGCTGAGTCGTCAAAACAGCGAAAACTGCCAAGTTTTGAACCAACTAATACTAAAGATTACGCGGAAAAAAAGAAAACATCTCCAGATACGCCACGAAGATCTTCCAAGAAACACCGTGCTCCTTTACCCCCGCCGACTGCAGAACCGCTGCCTTCCGTTCACGACCAAAGTCTCAGCAACGGGAAAGAAAATTCCAAACCGAAAGATCTTACCATAAGTGCGGGCGAAGGAAAGAGTTCAGTCCAGAAGTCTTCGCCGTCAGTCTCAGAAGAAGTGAAACTTTCGATATCCAGAACTTCACAGACACTCAGTGCTGCAGCCAAGTCCTCAGTATTTGACGTTGATGTAAACCCGAAAGAAGAAGGCATTTTGCTTGAGAAGAACAACGTACCCCAACGACCACCCAGGATCAAAAAACGATCAACATCTGGAAGCCTTTCAGATTCGCCTCTTCCTTCCCCGAGATTCGAAACGGAGACACTCAAGGAATCTCAAAATATAGAAAAAGAAATAGAGATTAAATCACTTCCGACAGAAAAACAAGAGGTTAGATCACTTTCGACAGAAAAGCAGACAGAGATAAAATCATTTCCGACAGAAAAACAGTCAGAGATCAGATCGCTTCCGACAGAAAAACAGACAGAGATCAAATCACTTCGGACAGAAAAACAGACAGAGATCAAATCACTTCCGACAGAAAAACAGACAGAGATCAAATCAGTTGAGACACAGCGTAGATCAGATTTAGAACCTGAGAAACGTGAGGCAGAAACAAACTCTGCAAACAAAATACTTGTCAAAAGTTCTGACGTGGTAGAGACCAAAGCCCCAGCTAGAGAACTGTCCAAAAAGAGACGTCCTGCTCCTATCCCAGATGAAATTTTGAGACAGACTGAGCAGGCCAAGGCTCGTGAAGTCCCAATTAGGATAACCGAAACTGATAAAAAATCTCCGGAATTATCAGTCAGTAAATCTACGACCGATACATCAAAGCCCAAAGAACTGACAATCAATAAATCTGAAATTGATAAACAAAGATCTGGAGAATTATCTATCGTGAAATCTAAGACCGATAACTCGAAGTCTAAAGAACTATCGACTGGTAAAACTGAAATCAATGATATAAAATCTGAATCATCGGTCAGTAAACTTGAGACTGAAAAATCAAGATCCAAAGAATCATCCATCAGCAAATCTGAGATTTATAAACAGGGCTCTGTCGAACTATCAATAAACAAATCTGAGAGTGAGAAACAAAAGAACAAAGTCACTGATATCGAGCCAGTTTCGAAAAGGATACAAACACAGAACTCTGAGAGCAAAGCAGTGACCACGCCAAAGTTTGAAGAAAAGGAAATAAGATCAAGAGAAGTCAGTGATCAGAAATCACTGCAGAAAGAAACTGCAGTTTTAGACCAGAAATCAAAGAAAGATATTGCAGTTTTAGACCAGAAATCAAAGAAAGAGATTGCAGTGAACTCTGACAAAATGCTACGAGTTACATCCTCACCCTCTAGAACTCCTGCCACTGACAGCCGGGACTCCAGTCCGCGCGGTTCGACCACTCACCTCATTACTGCTGATTTAGACAGAAGATCATCCAGAGATGACGCGACGCCTTCAGATTCCGATGCTGAGAGTATCCCGCCCCCTCTCCCGAGCTCAGCCCCGCCCCCTCTCCCCTCTGCCCCGCCCCCCACTGCCCAGACAGACTTCAGTGATGACGAGGAAGTTGTCATGGTGGAGTACACCGTCCCTGTCAAACTCACTACATCTACCGACGGTAATATCGAGGTCTCTTCACTCGAAACTCCAGCCGTTTCCTCGACTACATCTACCGTGTCCGAAAAGAAAAAATCGCCATCCATCATGTTATCTGAGACCAATAATAATACAAATGGAGTCGACATCACATCACCAACCAAAACGAAAACGATATCAGATCTGAGGTCGGACTTCTTCGGATTAAAGCCATCACGACCAAAGATAGAGTACTCTGACATCGATGGCCTTGGCAGTAAAGAGATGACCTCCCTGGACGTCTATTTCAACGACTTCCACACTGAGGCCAAGGTGAACGACAAGGTTGGCACAGGCAAGGGAGAGCAAAATGGGTCATCTTCACCAGGTTAGTTCTCATAGACATTATTTTCCTATGCTTTATTTCCCCTTCTCCCTTCTTTTGTTTGTTTTGTTTATTTCTTGGTTGGCTTTTGATAACGTTTTTAATCAGTTGTCCTATAAACATCTGAAAATTTCATTCCTTTCTCTTCAGTCCTGTCTTTCTACCCCTTTCCAGCTTAGCTTTTCAAGTGTTTTCGAATTGTACTGAGATATAGCTCAACACACTGTAGCTTTAAGACAAATACACTTAAAACAACTTTCTTGTCCTTGTTCACTGTCACACTATGTAAATACCTACCATGCATGTTAGGTTAAGGATAATCACTAGGGCTTTTCTCTTTATCTTATGCATTTTGCATATTCCTGATAACAGCTTTGAAGAAATACATTCCCTTTTGTTTGAAATTAGTGTTGCCTGTTTGCCTGTGCTGGCAGTTTGTTTGACTACTTCATGGTAATATGTTTTTGTTACTGTTTCCTGTCTAGACCTCCAGTAGTTTGAGAAATGGATAAAATTATAATCATTTTTTGGGCATTTATTGTGGTTAATTGAAAACACTTTCTAGTCTGTCTGACAGACAAACAAACAAAAGAGGAGGAGGGAGAAGAGAAGTACACGGTGAGAGGGAATGGGAAGGAGAAAGAGGAAGGGCAGTGTAGCTGTTTATAGTTCGGGAAGACTGTCCGCATCACTTTATAATGAACTGGAATAGTCGGGAAAAAGTTGGTATTTGTTGCACATAAAAATTAATCGAGACCCCTATCGAAGATGATGCTGTGCTTCTTGAATCTTCCTTGGTCTGATATTTATATTATTGATGATATGTTTGTCCATATAGATGTGAGTGTGAACGTATCTGTATACCTGCACTGTGTTTCATTAACTGAATTGACTTTCGTTTTGAGAAGAAATAAAGTTTGTCTTGTCCTTTCTGATCTTGTCTTACGTCTTTCCACAGCAGACAGTGGCATTCTGACCCCAGGCTTCTCTACCATGAATGAGGACTCGGAGACCTCTCACGTCAGAGCTCCTCTGATATCCTCCCAGAAGAGGACCGTCCTCTCTAACGAAAGCGCTGAGTCGGCATTTGAGGACACCTTCTCCAGTTCCTCAGCCTCCTCTTTGAAACTCTCTTCCCGCCCCCAGTCCTTGTTCGAAAACGACCAACAAACTACGCAAAACCAGCAACAGTTGTCGCTTTCATCCTCCTCAACATCACCGCCATCATCATCATCGTTTTCGAAGTCGCCTAGAGCTGGCACAGCAAATGCCACCTCTCCCGTTTCGCCAACGAGTAATTCGAGTTACAAGACCACCACTGTATCTTCGCCGACAGAAGATCGGTATAGAAATCAGCGAAGTCGGGAGATCGTAGACAAAGCCAGACATTTTGCCGAGATGGTGCAGCCCAAGCACACCATCGTGATGAAGAGAGACAAAGAGGTGAAGGTAGAGGATGATTTCTCCCAGGACACCCTGCAAGATCTAGAGAAGGAAAGACGCGCCGTTATCTCCCAGAGCACGATGAAGTTGAAAGCGGTCAACCCAGCGCTGTCTCCTACAAGTGATCACCACGATCCTAAGACAGACACAGGTAAGAACGTTCTGATTTACGTTATACACCCTGTATCTTGTCGGTGTCCTTATACTCACTACTATTAATACAGAGAAAACTTCCTTACTTCTTTCCCTCCTTCCTTTATTTCTTCTTTTCTTTCCTCATTCCTTTATTTGCTTGCTTGCTTCCTTCGTTCATTCCTTCCTTCTTTCTTTTCTTTAATCCTTCTTTCCTCCCTTCCTGCCTGCCCATCTAGCTTTCTTCCTCCGTTCCTTCCTTCTTTTGACCTCCTTTCTTTCCTTCCTATTCTCTTCATACTTTCCTTCCTTCTTTCCTATCCCATGACTATGAGGTTGTTTGAACATTTCACTGCTGACGTCGAGAACTAAACACCATCATTTGTCCTGGCCTCCTTATACCTCTTGTGGCTCAGCGAAAACCAGGCTCTTTCCATTTTTAATGTTGCAAGCTCGTCGTAAGTTTTTTCATGGGTTGCTTTGTAATTTTTCATAAAACAATGAAAATAATAATGCCGGCAACATCATAGACTCACCAGTATTGCTTTGGTAACACTTCACAACTATACTAGTAACAATTGTCACAAAATATTACTCAGACATAATACCACCAATAGCAAAACGGAATGACCCAAAATTCAGTAATCCTCCACAACACTAACAATATCAGCAGCCTCGGACATATTATCTCAAACGCTCAGATTTGGCCTCTACAACTTTCTCAGATCACCAATCACATAACATCTCAGTATTCTCAATAATCAGCGCTTTTCAGCTGCTGGAAAAACATGCTGGTTTCAGTTAAAAAAAAAAAAGGACAACTGCCGGGAATAGGGCAATACACAATACCTTTTTAGCAATGCCAAGACTAGAGCCTCTTCAGAAGAATTCTGGTTAAGTGGACAGAAAGAGTACATCATATCGCTGTTTGACTGAAATAACAATGGACTGGCTTTATAGGCTACTTTTTGTCGTTATGGTAGTCAAATGGTTTACAAGCCGTATAGTTTGCCAACTAAATCTCAACGCAGCACGAAAATTCATTTTGTTTTGACTTCGTCTTTTGTTCATTAACTTGTCCTGTGGAAGGGAAGCAATTCAGTCATAGTCCGTAACATTTTCAAATTCACAGTTAATTCCCCTGATATTTTCCTCCTCCTCCTAAAGCTTGTGATTATTGTTATTACTGGACCCAAGCTGTTTACGTCTTCTTCAAACTGAATATTCTGCATTGTAAAATCTGTGTTAATGTATCAAATCCCTGCTGGGGCAGAGAGCCATTCTCAGTGTGGGTGAGTGATCGTTTGACGCAACGATTGCAGCTGCTACTCAGTGTAGTTTGTGCATGGTTTGCGAACTCGTTCTTCCTGATAAGTATTCTAGACTTTATGTTCCGTATATTATTGTGCCTTTTTTTCCCAGCATTTCTCTCTCTCTCAGGATACCATTTCATCAACTCATGTTTTTTGATTGAGCATATTTTAACATTAGACATTCCCGATTTACCCGTTTCCTTTTATCTCTGCGCTGAAAACTAGAGACGTGCCAGATTGCAAGCTCAGAACTATCTCATACCAGTGTCCATTGTAAGGAACACATTAGGAAGAGCTTAATGACCTCAGATACTGAGTTTTTTCTTGTCTGTAGCATCACATCGATCACTGCAATACGTAAAGATGTTGTGGTGTTTGTCTTGCAAGCTGACTAAATTACCCTCAATGGACGGCTAAACATAATAACATGGATTCATAACCAGTAGGATAGATGTGAGTCTTTAGAATGGCTTTTGTAATGACAGTTACGGCAGGACAGAACGAATGGAGAAGAATGAGAGACAGAGAGGGAGAGAGAGAAAGAGAGAGTTAATGAGAGAAAATGGCAGAAAAACAAAGAAGGCAACACAGAGTAGATTCAGCACATTATTGGCTTCATAATTCATAAACTGGTTGATTACTCGGTATTGTTCCCTTGGACTAAGTCCTGCCATATAGTTCATGCTAAATGCTCCGGCAGTGAACATTTGTGACATAAATCTGCCAATGTTCATTCACACAGTACATATGGCTTGCGATTTTTATTACTTTATGTCAGCCTGGTCCTGGCTATAGCGCCCTTGGTTATTTGAAGCTTTGGCATGACGTGTCCGTATTGAAGAGCAAATGAGCAGTTTGTCTCGGCCAGCTAAGTAAAATTTAACAGGAGTAGAGGGTAGAAAAATGGCTTTAACCCTTAATGTTTGAAATAAAAGAGGAGAAAAATATTTTGTAAAGGGAAAAAATCACAATGAGGGAAAAAGAAACAAACTTTTTTTTTTTTGTCATGATGGTGATTTTTCCCCCTGAATCTTTTGTTCCTTATACTATAAATTACCAAGAATAAAGCGCCGTTATTTTCCTTCTTTATAATTATGCTTATCTATTGTATCCAGCAAATGGCAGTAATGTGTCTGGCCGTCATAATGGCTCCTTGTTAAGTTTTCATATTCCATGGGTTAGCTTTGTCAGGTTAGAACTTATCAATTATTGATGTTTTCAGTAAGTGTACCGTGTGAGCAAAATGTGCTTAGCACTTTATACCTGCAGCTCGGGCAGCTTGGGATTCGTAGACCGTGAAATGCTGGGACAGTAGTTGTGAAGCTCTCTGGAAAAGTCCCTGCAAAGCTGATTTGGTGTCAGATTGTCATGCAGGGCAAGCATTGAACACAATTTTAGTTTTAAAAAAATGTTTCCAGTTCCTCTTGTCATTTACAAAATAATGATAATAATAATAATAATAATAAAATAATATAAAAAATACAGAAAATCAGGAAGTATCTCTTTGACACTACAACGTCGTAAAATGCATGGGAGATATTAATGTTTTAAAAAAAAATGCTTTAACTCAGCATTAAACTGCTGATGACAGTACAGGTCGTTTAGACCATGAAGTCCAGATCTCGATGGTTTCCTCTTTGTTGTAAACCCCAGCTAACGCCACATTGAGTCCACAAAATCCACCAGGATGCTTGGATGGGCTACGATGTTCCTGCTTATAGAAATGCGTTGTCTAATACCAGATTTATGGTTCGTGAAATATTAATAAATGGGACTTTTTTTTCCCATGGTCTGATGCGAATAGTGAGAAAATGGCGCACATCTTTTGTCTATTGTTATTTTACTGCCTCGTTTGACATCCTTTGTTTCTCCGTTGAGATCTCTATATTTCTCTCATGTAGACTACATCCATTTTGTATTTCCTCGTTCTTGACATCCACATTTCTGTCTTCTCCCGACAAAACATCACATATACAAAAATCATGTTACTGTAGGCTGGCATGGACTGTTATTCAGTAATCATCTATTCCATTACAGATTCAAATATAAAATCCTCAATCAATTTTCAAGAAACAGTCATGGGACCAAGAACAAAAAAGATGCGTCATAACATGGGGAACTCGAATCTGACGAAAATCTCATTGAACCCAGATGTGCACATGCGGTGTTCTGTTAGAAGAGGGCAGAGTTTTCTCGTTTGACACCCATTCACCCCCCCCCCCTCTCTCTCTCTCCTCCCCCTCCTGGTTTTGACATTCATATTTCTCTCATGGATTTTCATTTCCAATTTTCTCTCTTTGGACATGCATTAATGTTTTGCCTCTCCCGCACAGCGGTTATTTGCCAGGTGGTTGAGGTTGTTGACTGGTTAGTTTGTTTGTAAGGCTGTCTGTCTCAGCTCCGGTGGTTGAGGTTTGCTGGCCGTGTTTGAGTTGGTTTTGGACGACAGCCTGGACATCTGTCTGTGAGCCGCTTCCGTCTCCGCCCACTTTTTTTTCCCCCCCCCCCCCCGATCACCTTTCTTCTCGTTTTTTTTTTTCCCCCTTTAAACCCCACCTTCCCCCTCCTCCATCCCATTCCCTTCTTGCTTGTGTCTCTCTGTTCCTCTTCCACACGCTCTCTTCCATTACCCCACGACCTCAAATTCTGGTGTCTATGCTCTTATAATTCCTATAACATCTCTTGACAAAACGCTTCTTTCACCACACTTTTCTACCATCTACCTATCTCAAAACAGCATATACAGTTAAAATAGCCTTCTGCCAAAGTACCTTAAAATAACGTTCTGTCAAAGTACGCCAGCCTTGGTTTCCCCCCCCCCCCTTCAAATACACACGTTTTTACACACATTGTGTGTCTCTATCTTTTCCCCTGCCCATGCTATCCCTGTGGGTTTCACTTTAATATCCTTCAGATCGAAACCATCCAGTTACAAAATAAATCGAAGCTGTCAATGCAGTCTTTCACACGATGAAACAAAGCGTTTTATTTTTTTCTCACGCTTCCATGGCTGAGTCAACAGCTGACGGCTTTTGTTAGCTCAGTTCGTTATTATTGCGGCTGTTGTTATTGTTTTCGTTATTGTTGTTGTTGTTATTGCTTCAGTTGTTTCCTTTGATCAAATGGCATGAGAAACAAGAATGGTGGGGTCCTTGGTGCAATTGTAGAAGGTCATTGGATGTGAGCGCGTTCATTTACCAAAAGAAGTAGGTATAACTCAGCACTTGGAAATCCTAGCCAGAATTTCACTTACTTCTATCTTTAGTGAAAATTGTATCTCTGCAAAATACTTTATCTATAATACAAGCCTACTACAGTTCTTTTATGGTCTTTTGTTTAACCCTTGAGTTCTCAGTATAGCAGATAAGGTCTTCATTATGGACAAAACACCGAAGTTTACAAGACTCATTGCATCAGTTCTTCAAACACGTTTCACAACAGTTATCAGAACTTGAAAAAAAAAATTAATAATAAAAAATTTCTTGGAATTATTATGAATTGTCTTAGAATGTTACTAATGGCGTTGAGGAGAGTTTAGATAGATTCCAATCTGACAATATTTCCCGATAATTGCTGGGCTCCATCGGTAGAAGTTTACCTATGATTTTGTCATATCGTTTTTATTTCCCTCATTTACGTTCAAGCAATTTGGTCGCCGCTCTAAAGGACATGTTTGTTATGCAGGATTATCTTCACGCAAGATTATTTTAAGAACAAAGAAGAAGGCTTGAAGAATTGGATGTCCTAGTACAAGATTAGGAAGAGAATGAACAAGTCTGAATAGGGCAGAAGGAGTTTGGCAAAATAACATCCTTCAAAAGATCAGTTCGGTTTAGTTGACAATGAAAGTTGTCAGAACACTATGTGTATGATATTTGCAGGACAGACAGGGCTATTGTTAGCGTATTATTCTTTAGCTGGAATACCAGTGATTCAGGAAACGTCTGATGTCAGTCTTCCCATCTCTCTCTATCTCTCTCTCCACCTCTGTCTCTTGTCTCTAGGCTTCACGGTCCACCTTTATCTTTTCCCCGGCTTTTTGTCCCAGCACAACAGCCCTTAACTTTTGTACTCGCCAGGTCTGGGCATGGCAGGAATTTGTCATGAGCAAATCCAATGAGATATTGTCTTGTTGCATGCCATCAAAGACAGCTCACTTCGCCTTGGCCCTCTTTAGAATTTGCTCTTTCTAGCGGTAGTAAAAAAGAGACGGAGGTAGAATGAGTAATGAGCAGCCAAGATGATTCTGGTTGCTAAAGTTACCTTGTCCACATTTAGTTTTGTTGTCGATAATGGTAAAGGACAAAATGCTATCAAAAGGTTTATAGTTCCGTATTCTAAGTGGACATCATTGTTGGTGGCTTTGAGGATTTTGGTTTAGTTTTGGTTTGTCTTCGGATTGAACTACGCACAACACGATTACGATTATATTGCGTGTACCACGATTTAGTACCTTACACGTTTGATGGTGTATCTAGGAACCTGTGTGTAAATTGAGGAAACAAGGACTGTAAAGGGAATCCATCTAAAGGATGAGGACAAAGTTATTGCTATCTGTGTTAGTTTAATATGGGAGGAAGGCTGATTTAGGATTCAAACTGTGCGATGGAAGGAGATTCTGTCGTTCATGATTGTGAGCGATAGTTAAGAAGCTTTTTCTCCCCCCCCCCCCCCCCCCCTCTTTTTTGTTTTAGAGTTTGGCCTTGTAGATGGTTGTAACTGTGCGGTGGAGAGATGGAAGATTGACAAAGGTTTGTAGCTGCGTGGTGGAAGTAGCTGCAGTTGTTGTTCATGATTGTAAGGGGTAGGGACAAAAATCCTCCCCCCCCCCCTGTCAAACCTTGGTGTTGCCGATGGTTGTAAGGGATGACCTCACAGGTAACCCGAGGCCAGGAGCCATCACGTTCCTGTCAGGTAGAGGACGTAACATTGTCCACGTAACAAACCTTGGGTCTTACACGTTATTGACACTGATCTATTGCACTTCCGTGTGTCCTGTTCCATCTATTCCTGGGCGGGTGAAGCATGCATCCCTTATTATGAGAAAGGGAGAGAGAAGTCATTGAAAACAAGGTAAGGTTTTTTGCCTTCCTTTTTTCTTCCTTGCTTCTATTTGATGGCTCCGTCGTGGTACCGGAAACTCATTTGTTATGGAAGTGAGACTAGTGTTGTTAAAGTTTCTGCTTTGGTGTCTCTGACTATTATCTTTCTATTATTGTCAAAAGTGTCATTATTGCACTGTTTCTATCTATGGTATAGTTGTCTAGAATTCTTCTTTTTTCGGATTTTCCCTTTAAAGCGCTTTGTTTTGTTCTTTGGTCTCTTTCACTTTTTACAGATTTTGTCGGCGAATTCAAGTTGCCAGTTCTGTTTACCTTTCAAATTGGACACTTTACATTATCGGTCTCAAGTGGTAAACATATTCGCTTATACAGAAGTCCGTTAAGTGGCGGTGTGAAAAGAAACATTTCACTTTTTAAACATTTTTTTTTTTTTTTTACATTTTGGCCAACACCCCCCCCCCCCCCCCCCCCCACACACACACATGCTCGTATCTTGAGGAAGGTGTAGCAGGAAACATTAAGTTAATATAATAAAAACCACGACCTTATTTTGTACATTCTAGCCATGTTCTTTTTTACATTTTGACCACCTCCCCACATGATCTTATCTAGTGGAAAGTGTAGTAGGAAACCTTAAGTTAACATAATAAAAACAACGACCTTATTTTGTACATTCTGGCCATGTTCTCAAGAATTTCCTCAGGACATGCTGTCGGTGGTTTTATATAATCCACGAATTGACACCCTCGACAACGTTCCTGCGGACCGACATGAATAGACAGCCGACGTAGTCTCCAACGGGTGGCCGAACGGCCAGATACATTAACTGAAAACATTTAGTGAATTCCCCGTTTTTTGTTTCCCTCATATTTATAACAGAAGTAGAATGTCTCCATAAAAATTAATTTATAATCTTAAACTAGGATCAATATTTGACTTGTTGTTGTTGTTATTATTATTGTTGTTGTAGTCGTTGTCGTTGTTGTTGTTCTTCTTGCTGTTGTTTTTTGCTTGTGTCATTTATTGACATGGGCACAGCAGTGTTGCTACCTTGACCTTTGTGCCTTATCTTGACGTTGACCTTCCTAACCTCACGTCTCTGTGTCCTGAAGAAATTATACATTTTTTGTTCTGCAAATGTCACCTTGCCATAAGCCTTGTCATTTCTGGAACGGAATGTGGGACACGCCTATTGGAGTGTTAGGTGCTCTTTATAATATATGACAGAAAAACAGAATCATGTGTGTTCAAAAGCTTTCTTCGAATAGGATACAGCAGTATCTTAGTACAGAGAGTTCTCTCTGTAGCTATTTCTTCAAACGTTACATCTCCGTGTTCTGTGGGAACTCACTAGATTTGAACACAGTTTCTCGTTACTTGTTTTGCTAGGCATTGTAGCTATCTTACCTCCGTCACGTTCACTAGATTTTGACAACACGTTTTCTCTCTAGCTGTTGTGACATCACATATTCTACCTTTTCAAGTTCACTTTTTGAAGGATTTTGGGGCAAAATGAGACCTATCCAAAATCGCCGTTTAGAAAGTATTTATCATTAGTATTTTATGTTCTTCAGTAATTTATCATTAGTATTTTATTTCTCCAGTAATTTATCATTAGTATTTTATGTTCTCCAGTAATTTATCATTAGTATTTTATGTTCTCCAGTAATTTATCATTAAGCACTAGAATTTTCAGAAGACTCTCGGGAGGGATAGGTCGCATTTGGTGAAAAGGAAAGTCCCTACCATAAATATAGCACCATGATCATTCCCAGTATTGACTGGTATAACTCAAAATTTTCTAAATTGGCGTTTGTCGCGTTTTGCCCTGAAACCTTTCATTTTTCGCTCTAACATTTACTGGGCATTAATCGGCCTGAGAGAATCTTGGATAGCCCTAATAGCTATTTATAATGTGTTTCACTGTTTGTAACTAGAAGCCATCGGAATTTACACTTAGGGTTGTTTCTCTTGCAAGATACAACAGAGATTTGCCTATGGAAACAACATCTGGGATCCGAATCCCGGGGGAGGAGGGCGCTGGGAAGGGGGGGGGGGGGAGCTAGGGATGAAATCTCAATAAGATTATACAATCAATGAAGGGACGCGCTGATAATCCGCGCTCTTGGCATGTGAATCATTCACAAACATCCCCCGCTTTCTGTTTTTCCTCTTGACTCTCCGATTATCGTGGCTTTCGTCCTTAAAATTTGAGTAACGGGTTTGTTTTTGCTTTTTGTCTTTATAGTTATCAATAATTCAGTTTATTAGAAGTTCAAGGACTGCCGAACAAAATTAGGTAAGATGAACAAAAAATAAAAACAAATAAAAAAAAATAAACAACATCAACAATAACAACAACGCCAACAGAAAAACAAACAAAACTTACATATTAATGCCGTGGTGCCGATCAAGAAGGAGCTGAAAAAAAAATAGATAGATTGATCGATAGATAGATAGATAGATAGATCGATAGATAGATAGATAGATAGATAGATAGATAGATAGATAGATAGATAGATAG
>JBCAUA010277195.1:9429-19870 GCA_038406235.1 Peronia verruculata | reverse complement strand
TATTTGCTTTTTTCAATTTTTTTTTTCTAAATTGTTGTGTTAGTTGCCGGTTGGACAGTCTTTCTCTATTTTATAAAGTGATGGTGGTGGTGGTGGTGATGGTGGTGGTGATGGTGGTGGTGGTGGTTAAGCAGGCCGAGTTGTTCCCCTTCCCCCCAGTACCTCTCCTACCAGTTTACCCCAGCGTAGTAAGTGCCTGTCCGGAGACCCATGCCAAGAGGGCTGTAAACCGCACTGTTTACTTATCTGTGTCCACTGGGGTCAAATTAACGACACATTCGCGCTGCTTACACGACACATAAGGGGCTGTGTGTTCAGCTTTTACTAAACCTTTCATCTCCGGATCTATCACGAGCCATTATTAGATATATCACAATGAGGTATTTCGATAAAAATCACGTGACCGAGGCTTTTCGCTCACAAGCTGATTTGTTTACTTGCTCTGCGCATGGCAGACAAATCTTGACCAATGATGAGCTTCCAGACTTGTCACATCATATAAACAAAGCCACATGTGAGCGATGCCTCGGTCATGTGACTGATCTAGAAAACCTCATATGCCACTTTTTTGAATATTTGTTTGTTTTTTGTTTTTTTGTTTTGTTTTGTTTTGTTTTGTTTTTTAATTTTGGTTTTTTTTGTGTTTTTTTTCTGTTTCTTGTGTGTGTGTGTGTGTTGTTTTTTTTTAAAATAGCTTTTCTTTTTCCCGTGTTACGACATCCTATCATACACGTTATTTGAAATCAACTCTTGGTTCTGCTTAAAAACAATACATGTAACAAAAATCCATTTTGCCTTTCGCAGATTGCGAACCTGTTCCTGTTGGGACTCGGTGCAAATCCTCATCCTTCCTTGTTGCCATCCAGCTGGTCAGCAGTGTCCAGTGAAAGTTGGACAGACAGAAAGTTTTACTGGACAAAGAAGTGAGTTTGGTCACTGATGGTTGGACGTTCACCTCTTGATCATCTTCCTCTCTCCCCCCTGGCCCTCCGACATCATTCTGTGTATGTGTGGGTTCATTTTCTATCTAGCTTTGTGTGTATATGTGTGTGAGAGAGAGAATGTGTGTGAGTGTGTGAATATGTGTTGTGTGTGTTTGTATATGTCTGTCTTTTCTTTATTTGTCTGGCATCAAACTGGCTTCTCCAAGTCTGTCTAGTTTCTATCCGGCTTCTCTTTATTGCCATCAGTGTCAGCTTATGCCTTCTATCCGTCAGCTCGACTGTCGATCCGATTCCATATTTCAGACTTCGGTCCCTTTCGGTATGACCCACAAGGTTGTGCCATATTGGGATATCCGTCTTTTGCATTTTGCACTGTTATTGCATGTTTTTCCACTGTCTGTGTGAGTCTGTAACGTTGTCTAAATTTTAGCTTGACATGTCTGTTTCCTAGGCTTCTGTGTGTTTCTTTTCCTCTTTGTTTGTCTGTCTTTCTCTCTTGTATGTTTGTCTGGTTTCTCATTCCACGTGATCTCCCTAAGTGTCAGAAAACTTGCCCTCCTGAGGAAACTGCCTCGACTCAGTCCACAGCTCTGCCCAACCGCCAAGCCCTTACTGGATATCTCCTGCCTCAGTCACTTGCACTGAACCCCACCAATTAGGTATTTTCAGCAAAATCACATGACCTAGTGAACATCGCTCACATGTGGCTTTGTTTATATGATGCGACAAGTCTGAGAGCTCACCTTTCGTCCAGATTTGTCTGCCATGCGCAGAGCAAATAAACAAAGCCACATGTGAGCGATGTTCACTGGGTCATGTGATTTTGATTAAAATACCCAATTAACTGACCAAAATAGTAAATTTGTTGTGAATTTGTTAGTGATCTTGTACTGTAGTGGTAGTGAGCACCTCTTTGGTTTAATAATGGTAAGATTTGTCTCGTAAACATTCTTCTTTGTTTTCATTGTGAAGTACACGGCCTTGTGAATAGATTATACGATTATTATAGGTCTGTGTATTGGCCAGGTTATTCTTGTATTGGTGATGATAGAACAAGACAAAAGGTTTTTTTTTTTTTTAGATAGCGGCTATGTAGGCCATGTGTGGCCTCAGCTCTGTTGACTTGTGAACTGTGCTCACTACACACCTGTTGTTTTAGTAACGAGGTGAATCTGGCTGAAATGCTCACCAGGCCCAAACTCCAGATAAACTTTGCACATGGCATGCTCGCAAAAGTCACTCGTTTTGTTTGTTTGTTTTTTAATGAAAAAGATTCGATATTTTCCATCATTGTTTACAGTCCCAAGTGATCAAACCTCTAGTTGCGTGCAAATTCAGAAGTTACTTCTCTACTTAGGCCTTTCAGCTCTCTAGCGAGGGCTATCTCAGTCTTAAATTCAGAGCGAGTACATTTAGATGTGTTTGGTTCCAGAGGCTGACATAATCAGTGTAACACAAGTGTCGTTATTTCACCACAGGACAACCAAGGCAAGACCCTGCTTACCTGGAGCTTCACCCTGAAGGTTTGGCTGTGGGGCAGACACCTAAGCCTGCTTAGCTGTGGACGAGTGAGTACTGGCTGGAGATCTGTGGGACCGACCCTGCTGGACATGGACTCAGATGTAGGTCAAGTTCCAAGAATTAGGATTCATGTTATTAGAACTTGACCCTGCAGATCTTTCCTTTTTTTTTTTTTTTTTCAAATCCTAATCAACTTTATGGAGTTGGAATATTAACAAGGCATCCAATAAGATAATAAATCGTTCATTTTCATCAGGATTATACTGAAATATAAGGTGACCGTTAATTTGTTTATCATTTATTTATCTGTTCATTGATTGACTGATTGATCCACTCATTCATTTATTCATCCATTCATTCTTTTGTTTTTCATTGAAACACATTAATTTTCTTAACTCTCATCTTTTGTTGTTGCTGTTGTTGTTGTTGTTGTTTGCTTTTTTTGTGTATTCTTTTTTGTCTGTTTCTGTGTGTGTGTGCGTATTTTTGCCTTTGTTTTGTTTTCAGATAATTTCTTAATTCATTCATTCAATCTACCGTTGGTCTTACCTTGCCGTTTTGTTTCTTGGAATCAGAATTGTTGTCCGGCCTGACCGACATCGTGCTGATGTGCATTTAAATCCCAACACAAGCAAACTAACAGACAGATCGACAGACTTACAAATATGAGACGAGGAACAAGATGGAACCAGAGGCCAGCCTGGACTGTCCCAGTGTTCACCTGATCATGTCTGACCCCAGTCTTGATTGCATCAAACGTACAAAGACATAGAAGAGTGGGAGAGAAAGAGAGGGAGACTGTGAACCTATCTGAGAGAGTGATTATGAGACAGGACATGAAACAAGACAGACAGGTAGGCCTAGGTGACACACCAGAAAACCTGTCACACCTCTAGAAATGATTTGTTACTTCTACCACTACCAGTGAGTTTCATTATAACCTTTTTTTTTTTTTTTTTTGCTCAAGGAGGTTTCTTTTTTCCTTTTCATTTTTTTAAGGAGGTTTCTTTTTTTTTTTCCTTTTTTCTTTTTTTCAAGGGAGAATGATAATAAGTTAGGTTCCTGCTGTCCCCAGGATATGATCTACATCCTCTCTGTCT
This sequence comes from Peronia verruculata, assembly GCA_038406235.1. Lineage (NCBI taxonomy): Eukaryota > Metazoa > Mollusca > Gastropoda > Systellommatophora > Onchidiidae > Peronia > Peronia verruculata. The sequence continues at coordinate 16,305 of JBCAUA010277195.1, read as the reverse complement.
TTTTGGCTTTGACTACAGAAATGCAAGAATACAAAAGATCCAATTTATTTTCAAAGCTAAAAACTCGCCAGGCACCTATATCTATATTTCTTTGGAAAATATCATTCATTTTTTTATTTCATACTAATTTTATTTTCTGTTGCTGTTTTATTATATTTTGTTTAATTAAAGGTATCTGTATATGCTCAGGTTCAGACAACTTTGTCAAAGACAAATGAAACCATTGTACAAGTTACGGCCTCAGTAGTGTTGAATCTCTAACAACTCTCGGTGAAATCTGTTGACCTGGCTGAAATTGTCTTTTTTTTGTAAAAGTTTGTAGCTTCATAGATATGTGCATAACCGTATAAAGATAAAGTTTCATCAGTAATTAGCCTGACAATGGAATTAAGTCTAATTTCACGTTTCTCCTTCTGGGATGATAAGGTTACCTATCCCGACATAATTACTTCTATTTGTTCCAAACTGATCAGTGTTTTCTTATACACGTACTGTGATTGACTTGTACTTGCTCAGAACTTGTTCATTTCAATATTCAACTTGTATGTCCACTCCGTTTCGTCATCTGGGGATGAGGCTTTGCAAAGAAAAGTGTTTGTTTCAATCTGTTTAGTAAAGAAAGTTACCATCATACAAACTTTGCTTTCTGATCATCAGAAAACTGGACAGTGAACTCTGTCGCTGAGCAGTGAGGTCACAGCGGCGCTGAGGGGATCAGCGACAGCCAATGGCAGGCCGGAGTGTGGGGCATTGGGCGGGGCCTAGGCAAGATAGCACCAATAGCAGGACTCCGGCCGGCACGCGAAGTGCAGTATTAATCCACTGTTGTCGCTGGCTTAGCAGGTTAGTGTTTTCTCTCATTGGTTGCACATTTGGTATTGAGTAAGTGATTCGCCTATCATCTACTTTCACCCCCCTTTCCACCCTCCCTCACATTACAGCCATGCCTGGTGACCTGTACTGACATAGTTGTGCTACTGGTCCGAACGGTTCTGATCTGCCTGCCTCGGACAGTGAATTTGTCAACAATCACAACAAACTTCATGTAAAATGTCCTCTCTTCCACCCTGAAAACATACACATTTGGAGGGAATCGTGACTGTGGTATTGGCCATCCCACTGAACAAGATGCAGCTTGTAAACAATGAAATATTTGTTGATCTTTTCATGTTGTGTAAAGTTATATCTGAGTGGGTGAATTGTGATAAAAGCACGACTTGCCAAGGCAGAGAGATCAAGAGCCCTCGTCTTCACGCTCAGTGTTTGTCGTTATAAATAACCACAACCGTTTTCTTCATCTCCCTGTCTTACTGTTGTGATGTATGTGTTTGAGTACATCACTATGTGTGGTGCATACGTCTGGTAGTACTGGTGTTCCACCCACATCTCCTTTGCTTCTCTCACTCTTGTTTGCCTTCAGTTACCTTCTGTTTTTGCTCATGTCATTGTGAGATTGTTCATTCCCTCTCACACACGATGCAGTCAGGTTATGGTAAGTTAGACCTTTGGGCACAGGACTGTCACCAGTGACCAGAGAACTGGCAGAGAAAGTTACCTGAGCTGTGGACTTGGACGTACAGGGGAAAGGTTTGGTCTTTGTACTGAGAGAGAGGATTAACTGTAGTCCTCTTTTTCTCCTGCTGTGTCCTAGTCTGTCTGTCTGTCTGTGAGGGAGGGGAGTCGAGGAGCTGTTGTTGTCTGGGCAGGGGAGGAGGGAGGGAGTGAGTGAGGGGTGGTGGAGGAGGAAGATGAGCGGATGAAAATGTGAGAGAGGGAGGGGCTGGCAGGGGCATGCTGGGTCCAGACTGGGACCTGGTCTGTGATTTGTCTGTAGAGCTGTCTGTGACGTCAGGACAGAGGGTCGGGCTGGGGGTATAAAAAACAGACACGAGAGTTGTAGGTACACTGTGAGACCGAGATAACCCCCGACCAAGGAGTTTGAAGTCAGTCAGTGGGTGCACTGAGATCTCCACCACGTCAAGAGGTTGAAAAGGTTTTCAGAACCGTAACCGATGGGTGCAGTTGGCCGAAATAACCACTCCAGAGGTTTGAAAGACATAGAAAGACCTGAACCTGTGGGTATACCCGACATGGCACAGCCAGCAGAGATAGGCAGAAAGAGAGAGATGTGGCCAAACCAGCAGAGACAGGCGGAGAGGGACAGACGAGCACACTCACAATCTTGTTGCTGGATGCTGTAGGTAGACCTACTGATCTGGACTGCTGAGTGAGTCAGTATACCAACTGAACGAACGATATTGAAACGTAGAGCTCTCTGGCTTAGTGTTTTCAAGATACGGAGTTCTCTTAGCTTTCTGTTTGAGCTGTTCTGCTTCGTGGATGCCGTTGTCTCTCATCTTAGGCTAGATAACCACCATGTCAGGAGGTTGAAAGGCTTGGTGGAAATAAGAGCAAGTTTGTGTGTGTGCGGTTGTCTGCAGTTCTTGCCGAGTTGGTGCAGTTTCAAGCCGACATTGGAGCTCCTCTAGTGTGAGCACCTTGGTGTCTGTGTGGTACATCCCTGCATGTTCTCGGTGCTTGCTCTGATCTGGTCATACAGCCTGATTGCTTGTTCCATTCCCGGAGTGTTGTAGCGGCGGAATCTTTGAGTCCAGGCTACCCAGTCAGTCATATGCTGGAATAGATACATGTAACTGAGAATAGAACTCTCCATCTCCCTGCTGATATCATGAGTGTGTGTGCGTGTACAGGTGTGGTTCTGGAACTGTGTATAAGAAAGATCGTATCCACGGATGTCTCTGAAAGTGAGTTTAGCACTGAGAGGCCAGGCAGACGTTGGACACTGTTTTTAGATCTAGATCTAGATCTACTAGTCGGGGGTGACCATTGATCTACCCGTAACATTGTGGCATATACATGTCTATGTCTGTAGTTGGCAGTGATAGACCTATAAAGTTGTTCAGATAGATCGAATTGGATAAAGTTTACACTTGCCGTTTTCATATAACATACAATGTACAAGTTTTCAGATCTACTATAGAATTTTTCACATGACTGGATAATCCAGACATAATTTGTGGTATCAAGGTTTTTTTTTTTTTTTTCTGATGGTTGGATAGTAGACACATTTTGTACAGTTGACGTGGGTATAAATTTCTTACATGTTGGAATGTAAAGTTGTTGTAATGTGTTCCTTGTGTGATTGGAAATATAGCCTAGGCCTACGGCTGTGGTCTGTGATGTTGACGCCCAGACACGTTTCTTTATGCTTGGATTTAGTAAGATACTGCTGACATGGTAAGATGTTCAGGTATTCATATGTCCATCTTTACTTCACTGATTCTTCCACTTCCTTCCCTCTGTATTTGTGACTTAACCTGGCAGTAACATTGTCACAGTTCTACCTGTTGATAAAAATGGCGTTCTCATTCCATTTATGTAATATGTTAGCTATTTGTTTGTTTGTGTAGGTGTGTCTGTCTGTCTGTCTGTGTGACGTATGTAATTGTTCTGTGTGTGTATGTCTAGTATTTGTTTGTTATGTCTTTTTTTATGTGTGATTATTTTCCTGTGTGTGTCCGGGGGGGGGGGGGGGGTTCTATTTATTCGCGCTTGTCAGTTCTTTCTGGGTGAGCCTTAAGTGGGTTCCGTGCATGCGAGAGATCTAGGTTACGCCAGCAGAAAGAGGGAATCACCGTGGCGCTGTAGTTTGGCGTCTGATTCAGGATGAAACAAAAACACAAAAACCTCGCTTCGGTAGGGTTGTACCCTGAATCCACTCGGGGGTCCTCCCATTTGGGGGGGGGTGGGGGACACGAAGATCGAAAACCTGCATTTTTCAGTGACAACGGTCCCCCTGGCTTCCTCCCTGTGGGGAAGACCAACGTCTAGACTTCTCGTATAATGGCGAATATATTTCGAAGGTTCCGTATGTACGTTGCGCACTTTCAAGAACCCTTAGCAATTCAAAATCGATGAAAAGTAGGCGGGGTGCAGTTGTCCCGGCAAAAGTTCCAAATTCCAAATATCTACCCACAAAAATATCTCAGCAAAAACAGGCAGCTTCTTAAAGGCAAGATAATCCTAATTTCTTAAGATTGAAAGGCTTAAGAAAAGCCAATGAGAGAGAGAGAGAGACCAGGACGACCGGTCGATTTGCCGTGGATAATCTTGTCCCAGTTACTCCCAGTTGTGGTCAGGCAGCACCACAAAGCTGGTCATTTGTCCAGGCCACAGCCCACAGCCTGACAAACTGTCCAAGTGGGCAAGTGAGGCCACAATGGTCAGAACTGTGCAGCGCGTGCTGGCTCAGCTTGACCCGTAGCCTCGTGTCACCTACACAAGGTCAAGGTCAGGTACCAGTGAGGCTCGCACACTCTCACGAATCATGGGCAGAGCCGATCTCAGTGGAAACTGAACGTTTTGAATGCATATCACATCCTGCTACTCTTAAATCTTGTTCAGCTTTAAATGTCTGGCACTTTCTGCATTTATATGGAAAGGCAATTTTATTTCATGCGGTTGGGTCGTCGGACTCGGGATCTGAAGTCCCGGGTTCGAATCCTGACAGGCCCAGAAGTTTCGTTCTTGGGAAAGACAATTTACACACATTTCCGAACTCCACCCAGGTTTGAATGGGTACCCGACTATAGACTGTGATTGATATTGTTAGATTAATAAAGATTTGAACGCCTAACAGGCAGCCGCTTTGTATGTTTCCCAGGAAGCTGAGAACGTTTATGAGTGTCTTCTTTGGGTCTGTCGGGGTAATAATAGATTGTAACGCGCTTAGAGCCTGTCCTGTGCGGGGATAAGCACTGTATAAATACTCTCTATTATTATTATTATTATTATTATTAAATCAGTTTCACCATGGGGCAGAGAACTGAATGATCATTATTTCTTTGATGATTTTCTTATCTCTCCTGGGAGTGGAGGGAAGTGGGCGTGCTCGCAAGTGTGTAAAGGGGGGGGGATTAGTATTTTAGGACATAAACTTAGTATCGACTGAGTATTTTTGGAGTTTACTCGCTCTTTCAGAGCATTCTGAAAAGGCTGACAAGGACCTGTTGGTTTTGTCCCACTTTGAGAGTGCTCTTTTTCATCATTATTTTTATGTCTAACTACGTTCGCCCTCATCATAGCATGCTTGTACATACCAGTAGTTAAACCTTCTACCTGGAACTTGGGGCAGAGTTAAAAAGAAAGGGAAGGGGGGGGGGAATAAGGAGAGGTTCTCGTGCCAAAGCAGATAGCATTTTGCCAGTCGGGTATGACAGAGCCCTCACCCTCCCCCCCCTCCCCCCTCCTGGTCCTAATCTCCACTTGTGCTAGGCCACGGAGTTGCTGACATTCTCAATCCTATGCTGAAATAGCTCAGTAGGTAGAGCGTCAGGCCACTGCATGTGGGTCTGAAGGCCCCTGGTTCGAATCCAGGTTTCGGCTTAACAAAAGGAATGTTGGCTACCAAGTGGTCAGTGGGAGTGAACTTTCCCACCCCCCCCCCCCTCCCCCTTTTTTTCACGCCCGTTTCGTCCCATGCCTTTAATTCGCCCCTCCCCCCTCCTTCTCTTTTCAACTACCCCCACACTTGTACACCCCCCTCCCCGCTCCTGGCCGCCTCCCAAGTTCCCAGGTTTACACCCATATCTGGCTTCAGTCACATCATTGTTTTAACCGTCAAACTGACTCTAACATGCCGAACATCTTGGCAAAGGGAGAGAAGAAGGACTGTTGTGGACGGCTGGAGACTTTACCTTCACACTGCAATCTTTGTTGTCGTCGTTGTTGTTGTCGTTTTTGTCGCTATTGTTAATGATGTTGTTGTTGTCTTAGTTTGTTGATAAAGCTCAACTGATATCCTCCTTGTATCCAAACCATTGTCTCCGAGATAGCCATGCACAGGGGATAGCAAGGCCATGAACTACTGAATGTCTTTGCTTCCTGACACTACGAGCTGCAATTTTTTTTCAGCACCTAATTTTTTTTTCACTAATGTGTCCTCTTGTCTGACTTCAGCATGTCGAAGCAAGTAGAAAATAATCAAAAGAAACGGAACAAAAAACTCAGTGTGAGAGCTCGCTGGGGCTGGGAGTGAATGGGGAGGTAGGGAGGGGAGGTAGGGAGGGAGAGGAGGAGGGTGAAGTGATGAGAAGTGACAGTGTCTATCAGTCCTGTGTGCAGTGCACAATTCTGTTACGGTGCACTAAAAGCTTTTCTTCTCCAAAAAACATTCACGACATTAACTGTTATTGTTGTTTGCATTGTCTTGTTGTTGTTGTTGTTCGTTTGTTCTGCTACCGTTATTGTCGTCTTCATTGAATAGAGACTGAAATATTTTGTCTGACCTGTGGATTGAATCTTTGCTTGAACACAATCTTGGATTTGTCTCTACACAAGGCAAATGAGACTCCCCATGATGAAATGGGAGCTCGTCAAATTTTGAAGATATGGAGTTATTGGTATCACTGTAAAGATTATTCATTTCCCTTTCTGTGTATGCAAAGTATTTAGCTCTACCATAAGCAGAAGTTGAGATATTGGTAATTGAAAACGATGGGGTTGACCTGTCGCTGTAACTGAATTTAGTGAGAACATGGCGGATCATTTTTGTAAATCCTTATTAATCCTTGTTAGGTCATGCCACTTACGAAATTTTGGGGCTTTTACTCAAACTGTTTCAGCAAATTTATCTTTGAAATGTATTGTTAGATTGATCTAGAAGGGTTCTGTGAGGAAAAAAAATTGCGTTAAAAATTCAGTCACTGTTGAAAAACGCATGATTTCTCCGGTCGCCTCCGTTTGACAAGTGCCTGATTTTATTGTGTCGCGTCTCAAACACTTCAAAGTGAACATCTAATTTCGGATGTTTGTTGGGGGGGGGGGGGGGGGGGGGGGGGGGGGGGGGGGGGGGGG
>JBCAUA010277085.1:0-11944 GCA_038406235.1 Peronia verruculata | reverse complement strand
GAACTAAACTTTGGTTTGCCCCCCCCCCCCCCCCCAGACATTTCAAAGACAATTTCTAGAAATTTTGACACTGTCGCAGTTTTTACAAAACAGATACACAAAGTTAAAAAATTATCCATTATTCTATTCTCTGGAATACTGGAAGTATTTATTGATGCCCCATATTGTATGCCTGGATTAATCCCAAGAATAAATAAATATAGATAGCTTTTCCCAATGTTTCTAGAGACTTACCCAGGGAGGGAATGACCATCGTAGAATCGCTCTGAAGAAGAAAATAAAAGAATCAGCAAATGATACAACAAATCCTTCCATTAAAATCACATTTGACAGAGTCTCCCATAATGTGTTGATGACCATAAACTTGATATATTTTTTTCAAATACTCATTGTCATTAAAACTGTCTGATGCAATGTAACCATAATTGTGCTGATGCATTTGTTGCAATGAGCTCTTTATTTCCTGACACTGCAGTGATTTTGGCTTGTTTGGTTTGCCAGCGTGTCAGCACACCAAACTTTTTCCAAGGTCATATCTTCATACTGGTTGTGTACGGCAAGCCAATACTGATTTCTTCGCTGGAGGCCCTCCTATCTTCAGCGCTTTCCCGTTATCCACTCTACTCTAGTCTAGTCAGCCTAGATTAAGATCTAAATGTATATCTGTTGGGGACAAGGGGCCAGCTGATCGTCACTCTCGTTATCTCGATGTCTGAGAGAGCCCGACTTGGACTCCCTCACATATTCTGACCCAGAATCATCATACTTGTCACTTTCGGCCTCCTCACCCAGCAAACTACCCACACATGTACTTAGATCTAACAGGACTATTCTATGGCGTTTCTCTGACATTTTAGCATGACTGAAGGGTTTGCTGGACTTTTTACTTTTTGACTTGAATTGTATGGGGGGGTCATCCAGAGGCAAAGAAGGAAAGAACCCCCCCCCCCCCCCCCCCCAAAATAAAATTAAAAAGTATATTTTTCACTGCTGATTCTGAATTCCCTCAGTACTTGTGGCTATCTCTCTATACAGGATCACTGCAGAGGCTTGTCTATCATGATGTATGTGGTATGACATAAAGGAATTGGGGAACCGTGATGTCAGCAATTTCCATGCTGTACTCGGCACATCTTGACAGTGCAATTTATCCATTTTCACTGTGTCAATTATACTGGCCCCGTTGAAAATCGCATTTCAAAATAATAAAGATTGCAACTGAAAACTACCCCCCAAATTGCCAAAAAAAGAAGCAAGTGCCTGTGTTACAATCACTGCGTGGCGGTATAGCTCTAGTCAGTATTTACATCGTGCTCTTTCGCCTGCGGTTGACTAGCTTTATTTTATAGGCTAGATCTATGTGATGGCTTCCTCTAACCCTTTGAAGAGAAAAAAACCGGCTCTTTCCATTTGAGTCGTTCTCATAGAATTAGTTGACATCTTTTTACTGTAAAGTTTGATGTACAGTTTCAGTTACAGGAATATCTCCAAAAGTTTCATGAAACTTCCAAAATTTGATGTGTTTCACTCCTTTTTCTTTCTGTTCAATAGATAAGCATCACAATACTGGTGTGTGCCTATCCACTAGAGAGCTGTATGACAATCGTTTCACAACTAATAATAAAAATGATATTGCCAGTCATAGATCATTTGGGGTACTCTAGTACCAGAAACTACTCTGTACAAAGGTCTCTTGCCACAAAATCTATGTAATAGCATTTAAAAAGAAAAGAAAAAAAAAAAAGAAATAGAAATGCTACACTTTGTTTTGGCAAAGTCAGACTGAAATTGAAGATGGAAAAGCTGAATTCAAAGTCAGCATCTGCAGAATTTACAATGCAAAAACATATTTCTCTCAGAAGGTCAGAGAGATGCTTCCACTGCCAAACTAGCACAATCATGCTAAAGAATGGACCAAGCCTGCAAGTCAAGAACAGTATCTTAGCTCGCATGTTTTACCTTCATAATGCTGACTGAAATTTTGACAAACACAGCTCGATTTTGACACCCTTGTGTAACTTGCCTACCTTTCCATTGTCACCCAAATGTTTTAATCTAGCAGTATCTAATTTGGATCTAGATCTAGTCTAGACCTAGATAGATATATCCAGTGGGCCTCGCAAAACAGCTGATCAGCACTAGCATAGTTTTAAATAGGGAAGTAACTTCTGTTTGACAGCACTTATTTTTAGGGCCATCTTTCCACTGATTGCTATTTTTATTGAAGAGTCAAAACATTATTGAAGATCTCTTGTTTACTGACCAAGTAAATCCATCACACACTCTAGCAGAGAGCCAAATGGCCAAAGAGTGGCATCTCTGATACTTTTATCTAGAATGAATGCTTCAGAGGGATCACAGGATGCACTGGCAGCCTGCAATCCCAAAGTTGCCAAAGGCTGAACAAGACTATCTCTCAACATACTTTGTGACTGTGTCCTAACAGATAACCACTTTGGCTCAACATACTTTGTGACTGTGTCCTAACAGATAACCAATTTCGCTATCATGACTAGCCATTATTCCTACATTTTATGGTACCAGGAACCTAGTAGCTGGCCGTCAGCCATAGGACCAGATGTTCCAGATTCAGCTCCTATTGGGCCCACACATTCTATCCTTGGGAAAGACATTTCCCAACTAGCCCACCGTTGAAATGGATGCCCAACCATGGACAGTGAAAATTATTCATAGACTGATAAAGATTTGAACATTTTGCATGCGGTCCGGGAAGAGAATACATGATTAAGTGTCTCCGCTTGGTCTGCCAGGATAACAGGAGTGTTCTAAAGCACTTAGACTAGAGCCTACAATGTAAGCACTTATGTGCTATATAAATACTCTCATTCCCTATTTCTGCTATCATTATTACTATCAAAAGCAACAGAAACTAAGAAATGTCACAGGCAATTTCTACTCACCTTCCCGTGATGGGCTGCCTTGCATGTGGAGCGGAAGGGGCAGGTGAGGAGGAGGATTTGAGGCCATGGGTATGCTGGGTGCTGCTGTGGATGGGGCAGGATTGGCTTGATGGACTAGAGTGCCACCTCTGAGCGGTTCAGTCAGGATTTCACAATCCAATATGTGTGGAGGTGCCTTTACTAATTGACTGTGGGAGAAAAAAAAAAATAAAACCAATGTCACAAAAGTGCCACACAATAATCTTCATCAATCTTCAAAAGACCATTAGAGCTGTAGTACATTTTATATCTTTGTGCTTTTAATATTCTAGATCTAGTTGACACCATTTGTTGCACATAATCCATTGAGATTTAGATTCAATTTTTAAATTACAAAAGTGAACAAGGATGCCAAACTGTTTTCACAAAAAAGTCAAAAAGTCAGCGAGGTTTCTTTTACACTGACTTTCTCTTATAATCAACGCAAAATGTCTGGACCCTTACATGTCGATATTTCAGATATGCATCGTATTATACATTTGACCAATAAATGTTCTCAGCACAAAGGCTGAAGAGGAAGACAGAGTGTGCCTTAGTTTGGGCCATCTTTGTTTATCATGATCTTAAAAAAAGGTTCATTTTCCTTCCTAGCTTTTCAAATGTCTGGTAGAGCAAAAAAAAAAAAAAAAGTACAGGGAACATGTCACATTGTGAACTAAATCGACCAAAATTGCTGCTCTGTTATCAAAAAAAATTAATCACTTTCTCTTCAACATTTTCCATCTGAAAAAAAAAAAAGAAAGAAAGAAAAGACAATTGTATGTATGTATCTTGTTTTGTTACCTTAGATATGAGTTGAGTGAGGATATCTGATCCTCTAGAACTTCATTAGTATGTTTGTGCTTTCCTGTGAATGAAGTACATAAAAATGTATCAAAAACAGTTAAAGGGGAATCATGTTCTTCATTGAAATATAGTAATAGCTAAGACCCCTATATTTTGTTTCTGATTTAACACTTTTCCATCACAATCCGCCGATCGGCGAGCGCCGTGCACGTGCCCTTGTCGCCACATCCCGCCGATCGGCGAGTGCGTACCTAGCAACCTTAAACATTATTGAAGTAACTTCCCTTCTTGGTTTCCGCTTTTGAATTACTTTGTACTGCATCAGGAAGTGGTTATCAGTTACTTTTAGCGTGGTTTGGCCTCATTTTGCAGCCATTGTTCGCTTTGAGAGGCAAAAATGAATGCGTCCAACGACCAGTCCGTTTTTCGACATGACAGCGATTCTGACCACGACTTGTATGATAACGCCAGTGTAGATTCATGGGAAAGTTTTGATTTGGATAGAAATGGTGAAGTGCAAGGCATAGATAGGTGATTGAGAGACTTCACAGGAGATAGATCTAGATCTAGATCGAGCGGAGTCAAACAGTGAGGATGAAACCCAGGCTCATGGACCTATACCTACACCAACTCAACCTATCAATGGCTTTGTCTGGGAGGACTATGACTACAGAGATCCATACAGCAACGAATGGTTAGGAGATTTCACCAGAGGAAGAAGAATTCTTACTGATACTTCTGCTTGCAGCAACCCCCCTCAAGTATCTGGATCTCTTCATCAACACTGATGTTGTAGACCACATGGTTGCCCAAACCAATGCCTATGCTGCATTCACCCTAGCATCAGCTGGAGACACTTACTACAAACAAAGATGGAAACCTACAGATGCTGTGGAAATGAGAGCCTTTCTGGGTCTTCAGATCGCAATGGGTCTGAACCCGCGCCCTAGCACTGACGACTACTGGACATCGTTTTGGCTCACTGAGACAAAGTTTTCAGATGTCATGACTCGCAACCACTACAGAGCACTGAGTGCATTTCTTCATTTCAGTGATGTGACAAACAGAATTGCTAGAGGCGAAGAAGGTTATGAGCCTCTGGCAAAAATCCAGCCACTATTAGATCTCACATCGAATTACGCCTTACACTACTATCCAGGCCAACAACTATCAACTGACGAGAGAATGGCCCGCTTCAAAGGGCGATGTCACTTCAGGCAGTACATGCCTGATAAGCCCACAAAACGTGGCTTCAAATGCTTTTCCATCTGTGATAGCACAACCTACTACTGCCTGAAGTTCATTGTATACACTGGCAAGGACTACTTTCAGATTCCACAAGGCACAACGTTTACAAATCACCTTGTCACCACTCTCATCGCAGATTACCTCGGCAGCAAACCACATCCTCTATTGTGACAATGCCTACACTTCCCCTACACTTTTCCGACAACTTCAGCTGCATCAAACAGGAGCAGTAGGAACTGTGGTAGAAAACAGAACAGGCTATCCCGATGGTCTGAAGAAGAAGAACCTGCATCTGAGAAAGGGTGATGACCCCAGGTTCAAACGTTGTGGTGATCTCATCTGTGTAGCATGGCATGACACCAAGAGGTGCTCGCTACTGAGCACCATTCACACTGACAACACTGTGGACAAACGCATTCGAGCTAAAAACGTAGAAGGCGGGTACAGATTCGTGGAAAAGCCGGTTATAGCTGAGGACTACAACCGGCATATGGGAGGCGTTGATCACTTCGATCAGCTGATGCAGAATTATCAGTACCCCCACCGCAGCTATAAATGGTACATGGCACTGTTCCATTATGTCAAAGAAGTCGCACTAGTAAATTCCCATATCATTTACAAACTGGATGGAAACACAGCCTGTGTAAAAGACTTCAGACAGAGTATAATCAACGACTTGGTCACACCTCACATACAGGCCAAAAAAGCCAAGAAGATGCAGCGGCCAAACAACACTGCAGACAGGCTTAGTGCAGCAGCGTCTGCTCACTTTCCTGCAAAGTATCAGGACCCCAAACATCGCCCTGAATGCAGAGTCTGCAAGGAAATCAAGAAATGGTCACAAAGCAGGTTCTATTGCCCTGCCTGTAATGTGGCCCTTTGCATAGAAAACTGTTTCCGCATTTACCACACTGCAGACAATGTAAAATGTGCACGCCAAGAACTTGACCAACACTAGTGATTGTAATGTTTTACTCTGTTGTTTTTCTGTTTGGATCACCAGTGCTGTTGGTGAGTGTTTTTTTTTTACTTTACAGCTATTCGTGTTTTGCAAAAACATTAGGAAGAAAACAAACAAGGAAAAAGGAGTCATTTTTTTTCTTTTTTTTTCTTCTATAATTCTCTTTCTATTGTTCTCCAAAAGTCTCATCTGTGCTTGTAAAATCATACCCACTTGTGTTGGATACATTGTGTGATTGTCAAGCTGTTTGTTTTTGCTTATTTTTTACAGTTTGGACTTAGTATTAGGTTCCTTGAAGGCACAACTTTTTTATTTTATTTTTTTTTTTTACAGTATGCTCATTAATTATTCAAAATGGTGAACTTGGTCATGTGACTTCTTGGTGCGGTTTGATGTAAAATGGTAGTCAATTATGTGTTCGAGAAATCCTGAAAGTTTCGTGGAAAAATATCAACCCATTGTTGAGAAATATTTTGTTTATTACTACCACCTATGTTTACTGCTTGACAGCTGTGAGCCATGTTACAGGAAGGGGAATTCCCAGAAATTCCTATGTGATGGAAAAGTGTTAACCTCATCTCAAGTTTAACAAAGATGAAATTCATAAAATGTATGAAATTCAATATCAGAGATGTCAATTTGTCAACACTAAAAGTAGGACTAGGAGAAGTTCGTGCCACATTCTTTAGCAACAAATAAAACTGAAGTATGTTAATTACTGGATTTGATGCCAGCAGAGAAATTATTGACAGCCAAAATTTTCCTCAGCAAGCTGGAAATTTGACACCCCCCTGATTAAATACTTCATTATACAATAAAGTGGTCTCTGCTTGAGATTGAGGGACACATGACCTGACATTCTGAAAGATAAACAGAGGCCTAGTTTTGGCAGTTCGTACCAATCTATGACAGTCACGTATCCTTTACCTCCTGCAGTTTCCATGACACCTTACACTTCATATCTTTGTGACCAAAGAGCATAAAATAGCAGTCTAACTGACTGACTCCTTAGATAGATGAAGAGAATGAGACTGGCTGGGATAGAGAGATGGAGAAAGAGAAAAAGAGAAAGAAACCAGCAGGTAAGGGAGATGGAAAGACAGATTATTCCATGAATGTTTCTGTCTTATAACCATTCTGAGACAGCAGCTGTAACTCACTCCAAAAAAAAAAAAAAAAATTCCTGAGAGAGGCAACTGACAAACCAAATTTTATTACCTGGAAATACTGGTAGAACAGACTGCCTCTTTCGCTCTTTTCTTTCCTCTGGAAATTTGTGAAGTATCTGAAAAGAGATGAGAAACAATGCATACAAAAAGAATTAGGACATGCTATATAACGTTTCTTCTGATAGTTATTTTCATTCTGGTTTTCAATACCTTTCTTTGAATGCTATTGAAAAAATGTCATATGAACTACTTACTACCTTCCAACCCCCCACCCCTCCCAGTCACACAGTTTGAGAATCACATCCCATCTTGCAAAGCTGTGTCAGATATGGATAACTGTGAATATTCTACCACAGACTTTGGCCTCCTACAAAAGGAGAACCTCTGTTCTCAGAAACTTCAAGATGCACACAAAAGTCTGTTCTATCAGAAATTTGTTTACATCCACAAAACAATGGTTCAATGTCTAAAGGAGAATTATTATCAAATTACTAATGATAACAGATAAACTGTTAAAATCATTCAATGTTTAAAACTGATCTAGCACTGTTCTTCCATATTCTTATTGTAACAGCTTGGCAATGTTTCCAATGGCAAAACAATTCAGAAGCATGCTGCAGAAAGGGAACAAATGAAATTTTTTGAATGGGGAAAAATCTGAAAATGAAGACCTTGTCCTTGTTTACCTTATGATGAAGTTCTTGCAAGTGTTTAAATTTAAAGAAAACCTCGGTCACATCACCATTGGACCATGTTGTCTGTTGAAAAGATAAAAAGAATTTAGAAATTACAAATCAATTCCAAAAGTTACATGGCAGATATCTCATGTGCAGATTTCATGAAACACATATAACCACTGTCAATTATGTCAGAAAGCCATATCAAATATGAACATCCTCTCCCATTCCAAATATAAAAAGACACTATAAATAGTATATATATATATATCTATTTATAAATGTACATGTGATACACACACACACACAAAATTACTAAATAAATAATAATAAAAAATTTTTTAAAAATTAACCCACTTTTTTTTTTGTAATTTGAGATTTCCCCGACAGACTTCTAACAAAACAGAAGGACTACTAATGTGGTCCAACCTTAGAAGTATGTATTCCAGGAATTAGTTCCCCTCAATTCAACTACAAGACATCATCCACTGTCTTTCTGATACCGGTACTATGATACCATCCCACCATTGCATCATGTAGGCTATGGTTGTTCCTTGCAATACAGACAGTGCATGTGGCCAAGTCCACCACTCCCCTCAATTACTACACCACCCCTTTCTGGTGATTCATCTTCAATGGGGCTCAAATTTAGACCAACACCGTATACTGTCTACCCTACCATTCCTGCATGCCTTTCTCTTTATCACCAACAGCCTCGGGCATGTGAGGTCGGACAAAAATGGGTCTAATCAGACATTCAGCCAATCGGAGATCCGATATTGAAACTATTAGAAAAATGTATGAGAGTTTCAGAAGTGCATGGACCATGACCGTAATATAAAAGAAAAAACATAGGAATTTAGACGATAATGAGCTTCTGAAATTGCAGTGAATTTAAGATTAGTGCAGCTGTGTTTCTGTGCATGACTGAATTTTTTTCCCCCTGTTCTTACTCACTTCACTGGAATAAAATGGACATTTTGAATTTAAATAGCCCAAGACCTACTGAAATAAATTTGTTCTGCCTGTGAGAAGGAAACAAGAAAACATCAATCAAAAAAGGTCTTGCTCATGATGTGTGTAATCAGGGATAAAAAATTCACAATTTTTAACAATCTCAAATCATAACTGTCTGAAATTTAACTCTAAAAAAGTTGATATGAAATTTGCCAGCAGTAGGAAACCTTTTGTACTATTGCCATTTCGAAAAAGATGAAAAGAGCAGTTCGAAAAGGGGGATGCAGTCCTTGGATGTAGTTCAAATTCATAGACACACTATCATGATTACTAATAGTATGTCTATGGATTAAATACATCATAATTTCCCCTCCCCCACCTCTCTTAAAATAAATCTTTCTCTTACACTCTTGATATGTTTTAGTTTTGATCAATTCTTACTAGATCTAGATTAAAACTAGATGAATAATCAATTTCAAGCATCACATTGTAACACTGCATGTTGCTATTACAGGAAATGCATGTTTCTCCCCCTGAGTGTTTTCCGTTCGGGGCCGGCTATGAGTGACAGGTGAGGTGTGAAGTGGGGGAGGGCAGCGCATGATTTTTACACGCTTGTGCTTCTGGCGTAACATTTATTATGTGATACAACTGGGCAGAACAACGCATCGTGGGTGTTTGGAATGATAGTAGACGATTGTCTCGTTGGAAGAAATTGATCTGGTACCTGAGCTGGGTTTTAGTTACCATACATCTTAGTATGAAGGAAAAGTGAAAGTCTTTATCAACAGGGGTAAATTTTATATCAGCTCATAGTTCTACTTCATATCACAAAGACAAATTACATGTCAAAACGACTGTTCTGAAAGATTGTAACGACTGTTCTGAAAGATTGTTTCTTAATTAAGGAAACGTCATTCTAAAAATGTTTATTACCATTGGTTTAGAGTGTATAACCATGTTTACAGATATTTAAACAAACAGCAACTGTTTTCCTTACATGAATTTGATATTCTGAGCCACCTCTCTTGTTCTGGGGTTCAGGTTTTGCAGCTACTATCTTTATTGACTGGACTGTTGCTGAGGATGGAAGAAAACATAATGAGCTAATAAATGATCTCATATATACAACTGGCTGTGTTGATTCAGATAATGAGTCAACTGCATGTTACTTCTACAATCCACTCTTTGTCCTCAACAAATTTGCCATATATAAGAATTGCTCAATGGAAGGCCTGCTCAATGGAAAAATATCTGGGTCAAATTTCTTTCAAGAAAAAAACTTGGATGATGAACAAAAAAAGGGAGCGTGAGTTAAAAGGTTTTTGAAACATTCTCAAGTATAAAAAATAAATTTCGTTACCATTGAAATTGAACAAAAAAAAAAAAAAAATTTTTTTTTTCTCCCTTTTGTGTGACCTGACAATCTTAAAATTCAGAAACTATAACAAATAGTAGGTCCATCAGTAACCTATTTACAGTTCTGATGTTAATCTATTTAGAACAAGCTACTTCCAAAGTCTGAAACATGAATTCTGCATATCATGGCATATGTTATAATTATAAGCGAAAACCTATATAATAATAGTATGGAACAAATATTATATTAAAAAAAAAAAAAAGGTAATTCTAAGGTAGGAAAATCCACTAATCTACACTGATTCTGACATGTCAAATAGATCATTGAATACGCAAAAAGAATGCAAAAATTATCCTCTGAATTTTCTGAAATCTCAAGATTATAAAACTGCATCTTTTTCTGAAATCCAACATGGCCACCAACAAGACCAATAATTTTTTTTTTTCTTTTCATATCTGAAGGGGTATGATTGACTATTGTACCCTCCAAAAATTTTTATACAGTGAAACTCAGAAATTGCAGGGACCAAAATTTTTATTTGAATATATATCAGAAATTCTTAACTCACTGAAACTGAGCTTGTTTTGAGTTTGGATTCACTGAAGACTGACATTTTCAGAGAAACTTACACACTTTTCATAGTCCCACATTAACCATTTTAGCATATGACAGTACTAAATCAATACAGTCTGACACAGAAAATAGAAATGGATTATGTTACATACAGGTGGAACCCACGAGAAGTCAATTTGCTTAAAGTAAACTCTCGGTTAAAGTCAACTTGCTCCGGTGGTCCTGTTTTTTTTCCCCTCTAAATTTCATTAGTCTTGTCTCTGATCATATCAACACCCTCTGAGGCTGAACTCGCATTTAAAGTCAACTCCAAATGGCCCATGCTGGCTGACTGACAGCCATAAATTGTGAAGACAAGGAGAAAAAAGGTTGGACAGAGAGATAGAGATGTCTAGTTACAACACACTATAGCCTGTGGGCCTGTGACTGTATTGAGATGATGCTTGACTCTCTTCACCTGTCTCGCGTTGGCAGGGATACACAAACACACACCCACACAACAGTTTCACACTAGTCTTATGCTCCTCACCCTTTTCGCATGCATTTGTGAGGCTGTGGATGGTCAGTACAAGTGACCACAGACCACCTTGCCACTGACACACAGTTCCATGACTGACCCTCTTCCCTACTCCCACTCAGCTCTCTTCACCCTACTTGTTGGCTGTCACACTAAAAGACAATGCATACAGGCACTGAACCTGACTTAATTTCAGAGAAGTATTAACATATGATAATACCGAGATAACCACCCATAAGAAAACTGAAAATGAGTAAAACCTTAAATTATGGCTGCCTCATGATTGAAAGGTTAAGAATAACAACGATCATTCCTATACTTTCATTTCTTTTCACAACGCACATTAATTCCTGCATTCTATGCTCACCGTGACAAGTCTTTCTATTGTCAACTCTGTGATCAGAATGTAAGGGGCATAACCCAAAAAATATACAACATATGTTTTGACTCCAGTGCCCAGCCAAGATGGTTTCCCCCTGAAACCAGATAAAGTCAACCCCACTTAAGGTCAACCCTTTTTCTCGGTCCTGAGAGGTTACTTAAAACAGACACACAGCACATACAATCCAACTTTCTCCACATGGACAAAGAACACAGGAGCTGACTGAGCTAACAAACTTTACAAACAGGGCAAGGAATATCAGTCACCTAGAAATAAAGTAGCAATGCCAAACTGAATTTTCATATTCAAACTAGACATATGTAAAGTATCTAGTCATGTCAAGCTCTTTTTAAG
>JBCAUA010276974.1:0-19870 GCA_038406235.1 Peronia verruculata | reverse complement strand
TGTATTTACATATGAAAAGAAATTTCAGTGCCTTCTTTTTTCTGTGCTTGAAGTGATAAAACACATCAACAAAATAAAACAAAAAAATCCTGCACAACAATTGTTGAGGAATAAACATTCCAACAAAATCCAAAATCATTCTCAGCGAAGAATCCTGTCTAGCAATAAAAAGGACACCATGCATTAAATCCAGTTCAAAGAAAAATGGATAAATGTATAAGAAAAACCAAACAATCAAATCATCAAAGCAAATAAAATAAAATAAGTGAGAATGAGGAAATCAAGATTAATGAAATAATTTAATTTGTGACTGTTTCTCGTTCTCTCTTGATTTGCAATATCAAGTAAGAAAAGCTTATGTTTTTATGCTTTTTAATATCACTGAATTTACCTGGAGGAGGTGAGAATGGGGTTGGTGGAACTGGAGTCACAGTGTTACCAAACTGATCAGTGCCTGGAGTTGGTGTTTGATTCACTACAGGACTAGGTGTTGGCACAACTGTTGGAAAAGGGAATACATAAGATGGCAAAGATTTCTCTACTCTTTCATTTCACTAGATATGCTCCAGCAAATCTGTCTTTTCACTTTTGTTTCAAATAGACATCATCATGCCTAATTTAGGGATCTTATGTGAAATTTGAGCTTGAAATATCTCACTACCTTCAGTGAACACAATCAAGAAGGGTAATTAAAGAATCCAGACACTTTAAGGACAAATTTCAATGCATCTATTCAAATACTATATTTTGTGGATTGAATTTCATATTGCATCCGAACTACGTACACACAAACTGTTATATGCTTATTGAGATGCCTGGTTGTAGCCTGAATAAAAAAAACATATTACAACATAATCAATGTGTTCAAATTTTATTTTCACCACATTTTACCTATTTAATAAATTTTGTTAAAATAGCATTTTATTGTCTGTCTTTTTCATCAAAGATCTATTATAAATGTCAGACAATCATTTCAGCTTCAGAATGACATACCTGAGCAATCACATTTGTACCGCACTTTGTAGTCACTGCACTGTGGGGCAAGAACATAGTCGTTGACACATAATAGCCCATTTTCTACTGTACACTGTGCTTCATTTAGTACACTATAATCCTCCAATGTGTTCTTGTCAACACACTCTATCTCAGTCACTGTACCACTGGGGCAAAATGCCAGTTTCTCTTGATCTGTCATCCTTTCAAAATCTCCTTTGGTATTAATTGGCTGATTATCATCTATCCAGGATGACCATTTTGTTTCACAGGTTCCTGCAAAAGAAATTTAGATCTTTATTGATTTCATCACATAATTTGTGTTTTGTTTTGTTTTGTTTTAAATTTTGACAATAAATAAAATTGCAGATGTTCTCAGCCCTCGTTGTCTATTGTTTATTGTCCTCTATGCCACAGAAACCATTTTAACAGAAGGAAAATTAATTTTTTTATTTCAGACACATCTCCTTCATAACATGAGCCACAAAAATATAAAATGTCTTGCGCCCAGGGCAAATAAGTTGGAAGGCAATCAAGGAGATTTCACATTATGGCCGTTTTTAACTATTTTCCGACCGAGATAACAAAATTTTTTATTTGTTTTCCACAAAACGAACATTCAATCTTTTCTATCTTGAAAAGAAAAAATTGGTATCTGAGTTAGAAAATAGTTAAAAATGGCCATAACCTGCAATCGCCCGGAGTCACTTGCGACTCATTTGCTCTGGGCGAAAGACAAATCATCTTAATATTATCACAGAAATAACTAAGAAACATAAACTAACCATAAGGGCCAAGATAACAAAAGAATCTAGCAATGTTTTGAAGTTCACATTTCAAAACACTGATAATTTATCTCATTCTGATTCTCAATTCCTCATTACAACTCCATGGCAAAGGAATAAAACATTTTTACCAGTAAATATGCCACCCTCACCCCAAAAAATGAATAAATAAATAAAATGAAAAAATGTTACCTTCACAATCACACTTGTATCTGATCATGTAATCTTTGCAAATCACATCAAACGAAGGTGCGTTGTAGCATTCCAGACCTCCTTCTACTGTGCAGGTGGCTTCATCAAAGACTCGATAATCCTTCCAGGTTTTGACATCCACACATTCAATCTCCGTGATCTTTCCACCAGGACAGAAATCGGATAATTCTTCATCTGACCATCTTTCATAATCGCCTTGATTGGTACTTAATGGAGTCCAGCTGTTGATCCAGGGAGACCACTCTGAGACACATGATCTAGGGGGTTTTGGTGTGGTAATTCCAATTGGTCCAATGCCACCAGAAATGGTTGGTGTTGCATACTGACCAGGAGATGGTGTGACAGTTCCAGTCTGTCCAGTAATCTGACCAGGGATTCCTGTGAGTCCAGCACTGGGCGTAACAGACTGCCCTGTGCCAGAGGAAGGAGTAGGAGACCCATACTGTCCTGGACTTGGTGTGGGAGCTATTCAGACAGAGAATAATGAAATTTACAGCTACTGAAGATGAAAGATGGATAGCAGTGAGATGGGGAGGGGTTTCATAACAGTATATGCTACAGACACATTCAAAGTTGTTTTTTTTTTTTGTTCTCCTTGAACTTTCATTATTCACATTGTTTCCCATGCAGCTGAGAAGAGTGATAAGAGAAAATTATTTTTTTTGTTGTTTTTGTACAGAATAGTTGAATTAAGGCAGGTTTTATTGATGATGAAAAAATAATTTCCCTATATTCTTTTTTTATAAATGGCCTGTTTATTTGGGTTTTTGTTGTTATTTCATATTTGAGTCAAATCATTGCATTTTGGATAAATATGGATTCAGTCACTCTGAAAAAAAAAAACAAACAAACAAAAAACAAAGATAATAATAAAAAAAACCAATAATGTCCATTTCTGTACTCACATGTCACTGCACAAACATCACAGAAGACTCTGATTTCATGGTCCAGACATTTGTGAGTTGGTGTTGTTGTGCACATAAGGAACTGCATATCGAGTGAACAATCAACATACATATCAGTTGGATCCCACATGATCTTGGAAACCTTTTCTCGACATTCAATTCTGTTGAAATAATATGACAATTGTAAAAAAAAAAAGTTCATACAGAGTGGTCTTTTTATGTACTATGTCCACATAACAATGCAGCGGAATTGTTGATAAAGCAATATTTTACTACAGGGATTTTGTCTTCTCTCAATTGTGCAGTGTCATCTGTTATCTCATTTTAACATATAAAACAGAAAATGGGCACCAAGTTTGAACAAATCTATAAGAAAGACTAGACAGTTTTTGGAATCATTTTGCCAATGTGTGTGCCGACATAATTGCAATCAGTAGAAATTGACATTGTCATACTGGAACAATGAATAAGTAACAATTTATAGACACAAAATGTTTACCAAAAAAAAAAAAAAAATCCACTAAAATTAGCTGAGATACATTTCTCACCTGGTAACATATTCTGATTTACAAGCAATTTGCTCAGCAGTTTGAGGGTCACCATAGAAAAACTCTAATTCACCAGAGAAAGCATCTGGGACTTCATTGCTGACCCAGGGTGACCAGTACTGGCAACTTTGGGCTAAATACAAAAACAAATATGTGAAAATTTGGACATGTTATAGTTTTACCTATTGGGCCTCATGTTCGACTCTTTTCAGACATAATATAAGCTTTAAAAAATCAGTATGTGATTCTCTATGTAAGAGTTAAAGTTAATCCAACCTTTTAAGAAGGCTTACAGCCAGTTATGCGCATTTCATTAATATGGACATACTATCAAAGTATGGAGCCCATGATTTTGGACAATATAATAATAGTTTCAGGACAAGAATACAAAATTGAATCAGTTTGTTTAATAAAGTTATAAAGGCAGTATTTTTTTCTGGAACTTATGATTTATCACCATGACTGGTGACACTGGGGATATAAAGAAATGAGAGGGAATCAGGCGCATGAGGGAATCAGGCGCTGATAAATTTTGAGCACAGTGAGTTACTGGTTTTAATTTCAAGTTTATTAATTTCCCTTTCTGTTGGTGATAAAAACAAATCTTTGTTCTACTTGGAGTAGAAGATAAGCTATTGGTTATTAAAATAAAAGGGGAGGGGGCTGACTTGCCAGCTGCAGCTGAAATTTAGTGAGAAGTGGCAAATAATGTTTGTCAATGCTTATAAATCCACATTTAGGTCATGTCATCAAATTAGAATTTTTTAATTTTTACTCAATATATTTCAGCAGATTTAACTCTGAAAGGCATTTTTAAATTGATAAGGAAAGTTTTGTCAAAAGAACAAAAAATAATACCAAAAAAAAAAAAAAAAAATCAATTTGCATTAAGAAATTCACATAATACTGAATTGTGATTTGACATTCACAACACGTAAAGAAAGTTCAACACATACCAGTTGGAGTAGCCTGGTCGGGGGTTATTATTGTTGGCGGTGTTGGAGTAATTTCACCTGGGACATATGTAAGTGGTGTTGGAGTTAACCCGTTTGGTGGCACAGGGGTTGGAGTTGGTGCCTCACAGCCTAGAACGCTGAATCTCAGTCCAACAGAGTTGTGGTTTCCAACAGGTCGAATCTGGACATATCGAGCTACCACAGTCTTAAAGAGGTTAGTTACAGGTGTATGTCTGTCAGAATTCCCATTGAAAACGATGGGTTTGGATGAGCTGTCCAGAACAGGGCTGAAATTGTCACCATCAGTGCTGTAGTAGACAATGTACTTTGTGACCCAGGAATCTTCATCTGCATGGCCTTGGGTGATAACTCCAGAGATCTTATATGGCTCTAGGAAATCCACTTGGATGTACTGGTTGTTGTTTGATACACTAAAAGGAATAGAAAAATGACCAAAAAATAATCCTTATTCACTTTCTTTAAAGAACAGTCATTATTTAACACATATGTAAACATATTTGAGATGTGACATGATGAAATCAAGCACTAGTCAAACTGAGGTGATCAGAGAAATCATGTATTTTACAACAGTGCATTCATATTTCAAACAACCTTATTATTCTTCACAGAACCTGTCTATATCATGCTAAAAATACATTTCAGAGTCAAACTTGCTGAAATAGAATGAGTCAAAGCCTAAACATTGTAATTTAGTGGCATGGCTTAAGAAGGATTAGCAAGGATTTAAAAAAATGATCTGCCATTTTCTCACTAAATTCTACTGCTTCAACAGCCACTGTACCATCTTTAATTGCCAACAGCTCAACTTCTACATAAGACAGCACAAAATTTTGTTCACAGACAGAAACGGAAAGGAAAAAACTTTACAGTGAAACCAATAATCCCATATGCTCAAAATTTGATGAGCCCCTGATTTCATCGTGACACGTATGAGCAGCAAAATCAATGTATACATATATATTACTTATAAAACTCTTAATAACTGTCAAGGCACACACAGATTTAAGTTAATACAGTTTCCACAAAATCTTACAATTCTTTGGTCATCTTTCACACAATCTGAACAATGCTTGGGCAATTCAGTGCTCTTGAGAAAATAATAACCAAGAAATCTTATCTTTTTGTACAGAAATAGTTCCAGTAAATTAAGTGATACAGTACAATGTTGGGGCAACATTATAACTGGTACCTTGGAGACCATCCCCCAGCCAGTGAGCCATCTTTCTGTGCATAAAGCCTGCCTCTGGAGGGCTGATGATTAATATCAAGAGAACTGGAAGCAGTGAGCTGCTCATCACCAACCACCTTGGCATTACTCACACCCATTGGAACTTCACACACTGAAATGAAAACCGATAATATACAACTATCAGTATTTTGTACATCCTGTTTCAAGCAATGCTTGATAAGTTTTTATGTATGTTTTTGTTAAGTTTCTCCCCATCTACTCACAACATTAAGGATTATGTCAGTTTCTTGATATCCGGCAGGTATTCTCCAAGACATGCATTCTGTTTGAGTGTATGTATATGTAAATAATAATATTAATAATAATAATAATAATAATAAAGAGTATGTATATAGCACTTACACCCATAATTACAGGCTCTAAGCGCTTTACAATCTATTATTACCCAAGAGACACAAAGAAGGCACTTATAAACATTCTCAGCTTCCTGGGAAGCATACAAGGCAGCTGCCTGTTAGGTGCTCAAATCCTTATCAATCTAACAATATTGTTTACTGTCTATAATCGGGTACCATTCAAACCTGGGTGGTGTCAGGAAAAGTGTATAAATTGCCTTTCCCAAGGACAAAATGTCGGGATGTGTCAGGATTCGAACCTGGAATTTCAGATCCCGAATCCGACGGCCTAACTGCTAGACCATGACACCACCAACTTGTCACAAGTTAAAAGGAACAGGGCATGTTCTTGTCATTCTGAACAGGGACAAAACACTAAAAATTTCTTTCATTTGTTTGAAGCAAGTGGAATGAGTATCTGGATCAGACACACAGAGGGTCATAATGACCAATGCTGTTATGATGGAATACTCATTATAGATTATATCTCAATATTATGCAGATTTAGGTACAAAAATTATTATTAAATTGAACTTGATGGTTAATACATATGTCACAGGGATCTGAACAAAAATAATCAATTAAAATTTGTCATGGACAAAACAGATGAATAAAGAATGTTTAGACAGTACATTATATTGATGTTTGATGGCATTCACACTTTATATTTAGTCTGTGTTGTTATATGCCCCATTTTAATTGCCTGCCGTATTCAATGAATTCCAAAAGATATAACTTACGTTGATAGGGGAACAAATTTGGGTAAAAACAGATGTTGAACAATTCAAATCAAACTCACAAGGCTCTGGGGTTTTTGTTGGGGTTACACCAGAAAGTGGAGTGGGCGTTGCACCAGTGATTGGAGATGGTGAGGGTGTCGGAACTCCATTCAGAGGAGCATTGGGTGCACAACCAACTGCTGTAAATCTCAGTCCATAACCATTTGGAGAGGGTTTGGTGGGTACAATCCTCACATACTGGGCTACAATGTTGCGATTAAAAAGACTCCTCACTGGTGTGTCATTGTCTGTGTTGCCAGTAAATGTGTATGGTG
Source organism: Peronia verruculata (assembly GCA_038406235.1). Taxonomy (NCBI): domain Eukaryota; kingdom Metazoa; phylum Mollusca; class Gastropoda; order Systellommatophora; family Onchidiidae; genus Peronia; species Peronia verruculata. The sequence goes on along the minus strand of JBCAUA010276974.1, from coordinate 12,811 downwards.
TTTGTGTTCCAGGAGTTTCTGTGTACGGTGCAAATGTTTGTCCATCCAAACTCAGATAGACTTGATATTCTTCGACCCATCGTTGAGAGTCTGGACTGCCTTGTGTTATAATACCAGATATGAGTTTGGGTTCATTGAAGTTCACCATAATCCAGGGATTTGGCTCAGTGCTGAAAGATTAAGTAAAAAATGCAAAACTTTATTAGAATTTTAGATCCCATTAGCATGTAGTAGTTGAGTGATTTTATTGCAAAATAATTAAAAAGGAGGAATATAGTTGTTGTAAGGAATTTTATTGAGGTCTCAATAAAAGACCCTCCAAAACCATCTTACAAGACACTTTCAGAGACAAATGCACACGAGAAAAAAACAAAACAGGTGGTGATAGGACAACACCCAAGAATGGATTGGGAATGAGATTTGCTGATTCCCAAAAAGCACAGAATTCATCATAAAGGGTGTATGGAGTTTAGTGGCCTCATCTGTGAAGGCACAGCTACAACATCGTCAGAAATAAAAAAAAAATAGGGTGAAGATGAAGGGTGAAAGTATTTTATTGCATAAACTTCATATGTCCACTTTATCAGTTTTATTAACCTTGGAATCCAAGAGCCACCAGATGTAGGAGATGGAGTTTTGTACAATCTTCCATCAGCTGCTGCGTGATTATCATCAACAGAGGATGAGGCTGTCAATTGGCTGTCACGGATCACATACTCACTTTCCACGCCCATGGGAAGCAGGCACACTGAATGATGATAAAAAAGAAACAAAGAGGATGAAACTGTGCCCTATTTCTTTGCCCTCCTCTTTTCATTTCAAATGTTATCTGACACTTATTAAATTGTGTTAATATATTTATTAAACCTGTAAATGTAAATCATAACATAGTCTTGCTTTCTGAAACAGAATTTAAAAAAAAGAACAGAACAGAAAAGCTTTAAATTGATGACTTTAATAATACCCGGATAATTCCAGAAACTGGAAAAGTTTGAAGGGCAGAGTTTATTTCATGCTATGCATGGGTCTTAAGTGTAGGTTCTCAAGAGATGTAATGAACGGCATCTTCAAAATAATCCAAGGTGATATGGATATTTATAAGACAGTCTTACACTTAAAATAAAGCAACAAATGCCTAAAAATCTTCATGATTTCTGCTTCATTTCAGCTCAATTACCTGGTGGTGGAGGGATCTCTGTGACTCCGCTGGTTGTTCCTGGTGTAGGTGTAGCAGTAACGCCAGGTTTTGGTGTGAGGGTGTATGTCCCTGATGTAGGTGTAGCAGTACCAAGAGGGCTTGGTGTCATGGTATTTGTATCTGCAGTTGGTGATACTGGCGTGGGTGTAGGCATTGGAATTCGGGTGGGAGCGCTGGGATCTTCTTTAGATGGATTGCAGCCCAAAACATTGAACCTGTAATGCAAGAGAAACAGATAGATTGCTTTCAATCGTTGTCATCTCCAACTCATATACTTCTAACTTTGGTCACTAGAAACAAAGACTTCCTATACAAGCAACCAGGGATGGAAATATCAAAGAATTTACCAAATATAATACTAAACAAAAAATACCTATATAGATTTTTTCATTGATTTTTAAAACCATTTTGGTCATTTCATTTTGCAATATTGATTCCTGGCAGACTGATCCCAAATTCTGTTAATATCCAACAGAAATCCTAAAATTGAGTCAGAAAAGGTAATGAAATTTGCCACGTGCAATTCAAATTATATGAAAAATATTTACACTCTTCATCCACCGAAGGAAATTAGATAAGCATTATATGTTACATAGTTTGCTAAGTAATCCACACTGTAAGTGTCAATGGAGGTATATTCGTCTTTACAATATATGAATTTGAAGGGATTTGAAGGGTTACAAATCTGGGATTTGTTCCATATGACATATTGATAGGCCTACTGAGAAAGCATAACAGTATCAAATCATAGCTGGTGAACTAATTTGACATTACTGTAAACAGGACATCTGAAGATGATGTATATCAGTCATCAGTTTTCACAACAAGTCTTTAAAAACTTGGATCCATGTAGCTTATGATCTGAAATGCAAAACTAACTATCATAATGGCATGTGGAATTGTGAGAGCAAGAAAAGAAGGACATATAAACGATAATTCTTCCACAGCGATTATTTTTTCTGCCATGTATATATTTATAAAAATATTTGAAAGACACACCTCAAGGCAACTCCCATGTGAGTTCCAGTTGGTACAATTCGAACATATTGTGCCATGATGTTCTTCACAAAAAAATTGGTCACAGGTGTGTTTGTATCTGTGTTGGCAGTAAAGATCTTGGCACTTCCATCTTGATTATCAGAGTAGGGTGTAAAATCCATGCCATCCATACTGTAGAACACTTTATATCTTGACACCCATTTCTCCTCTCTGCCCTCACCTTGGGTCACCACAGCAGACAGATATTTGGGCTCAAGGAAGTCTACCTGGATGTATGGTATTGTGTCACTAGACCTGTTGAAAAAAAAAAAATGAGAATGCATCAAAAGGACATTTTACAGTATATATTTAAGAGACTCAGTGTATGCTAAATTTTCATAAGATGTTCTCATCTTAATAATACTGCAATGACAAGTATTGCTCAAAATTTGTTATCAAAACCTGTTCAAAAGTAATCAAAACTTGCAATCTATAAGGATACAGTGAACAGTGCCAAAAAATAGCTGTAAATGTAAAAGATGGTTATGGTTTTTATAAGCTTTTCAACCTCCTGTAGTGGTGGTTATCTCAGCTGTCCACAACCGTGGTCAAAAAATAACAGAACACTATTGTGTTTCTTCAAATGTAAAAGATCAAAAATTGAAACTGTTCAAAAAACAAAAAACATAATATCAACTAAACAAACAACAAAACAACAACAAAAAGAACAAAAAAAAAGCATACAATGGCATCCAAGATCCTTGGTAGCTGTTTTCTGAGAGTCTGCCATATTCTGGACCATGTAGTTGAGAAGCTGAAGATGATGCACTCAGCTGGCTGTCAGCTACAACTTGTTGACTCTGAATTCCCATTTCTTTGGTACACACTGGAAGAAGAATAAAACTGATAGTATCATTAACAATGTATCAAAAGATGACCTGACTAATTCAAATTTATGGTTGTGTAAAATTTGTCATCCCTTTTCCATTTCTTTCTTCAGAAAGAGACTAAACATGCATATCATCTTGACTGAGAACATAGTAACAATGGCAAAATCGTTCTTGAGGACTAGTTTTTACTGAAATTCATGTCTGCATTAAAACATCTCTTATAACATCTGTTTGAGGTGTATTTTCCAACAATTTGATTCCAAAACTCCTCATTCTTACTCCATAACCTCCATCAGAAGGTTCAAAGATGTATATGGAACGTAACACATTTTTGATACCGCTTTTGGCAATAGTAGGGCTATTCATTAGATCTGATATTAATAGACATTTAATATAAATCAAGTTCTAATATTTTGAAAAAAACATTAAACAAACCCAGACACCTGAAATAAAAGAGACATAATCACTTATTAACTGCTGCATTCTACTGAGTTTGCCTTGCTCTGAAATTTTTGTATGCAAGTAAGTGTGACTATATCTTGCATACATACTGTGCCCCATTAACTGAGAATTTAATTTCCTGTTGAGGATAAGTAAAGCTCATCTTAGCTTATTTATTTATCTTATCTTATCCTTTCTTATATTGCTCACTTACATAATTCCAGGGGCCCTTCTGTGGGTTTGGGTTTAGGGATGTAGAAGAAACCAGAAGTTGTTGGTGTTGCACCCGTCATAGGAGTTGGCTCAATGAATGGTTCAGGTGGTCGAGGTGTTGGAGCTGAGCTATAGAAACAGCCAATGTAGTTCACCCTAAGACCTGGGCCTAAAGGTGCTGCTTCCACTGGTGTCAGCCTGACATATCTGGCTCGGATCATCTGAAAGCCAAAAACAAGGAGCCCAAAAGAACATCTGAGTGATATACATTTCTAATTTCCTATAATCAGTACATTAAACTTTACAAAAGAATGAAATAATTGATTTATGAGCATTGGAATCAGTCAATTGATTCACTAGATATATATGTCTCTCAAACACAGAATGAAAGGATGGCACGAGAACATATCTCATGATCTTCATGTCCTCTTTCTCCCATCCCTCTAAGATATTGCTATTTCATTCAACATTTCACAAATTTGTGACCAATTAAACAAAACCAAACTATACTCAAGGTGTGAAAAATTGAGATGATAAAATTCTGATCCCTGGTTGCTTTCAATTTGCCAGTGACTGCCAGCTCTGATGAAAATATAATCTGAAGCATCAAGTACTTGCTAATGGCTACAAACTACAACCACACTGAAAAACTTTTTTTTCCCTTGACTTTTATAATTTAGATGTCACACAGCACTCTCTGGATGCAGTCATCACTGGCCATGAATATCATCTTAATACAATTTCAACAAAAAAGAAAGACTTATTGCATCTAGAAATTCATGTAGAAAATGAAGTTTTCATATGACGTACATGTGGGAAATAATTCCTGATTACTGTGTCCCTGTCTGAGTTTCCTGTGAATACAATTTCCTTTCCGGTGTCATCACGAATGGGATAGAATGTATAGCCATCTATACTTGTGCTGATGGTATATTTGCTGATCCATCTGTCTGCATTGGGACTGCCTTGAGTGAGAACACCTGACAGATTCTGGGGTGTCAGGAAGTCAACCTGATGCCACTGTTGGTTGTCTGTGTAGCTTTGGAAATTAAACTTAAGCTGTAAATTATATGTAGTTCAAATATTCATCCGAATTTTATAGTTTCATTAATATTCAATTATGAAGAAGAGAACTGAATGAAAAATAATTCGGGTGATTGAGAGTAAACTGTAAAATATTCTATTACGAAGAGATCATATGACCAATGTACCAATAATATATGATGGTTTCACTTTTCCTCTTTTTACTTACATGTGGCTGAAACATTCTTAACATGATCTTTACAAATTTTGCACCCTTTTTATGCACAATTGCCTGATGTGGCTAATGCATTTTATATTATGCAGTTTGTCATTTAAAAGTGCATTTGAAGTTTACAAAAAAATGAAAGTCTTGTTGTCAGTAACAAATTTCATAACTAACAGTAGCCAAAAGTACAAGCAGAGACCAAAAAATATCAGGATCCTGTGCATTCAATGACAACTACACATGGAAGATAATGGACTCCAAACCAGAGATACATTTTTTTTTTGGTAATAGCACTCATGAGAGCTTTGTTAGAGGTGGATGGGAGGGAGTGATTTATTCAAAACTCTCATCCAGAGACTTTATGGTGTAATAGACACATCTTGGGCTACTGAAAATTAATTTCATCTGATCTTCAAAACTACATCACAGCAGCTGTTTTTTTCCCCCCCTTTTTATATTAACATTGTCAACAGTTGATTAAATTCATTATAAAAAAGACATCAAGTAGCACTAGGACAAATGTACAAGAAAACAGCTGAAATATATTTATTTCTTACTATGGAATCCATGAACTTTTGTCATTGTACAGTCTACCAGCTGAGGCCGATGTCTGGGTATCTAAACTGCTGGATGAAGACAGCTGATTGTCTTGCAACAAGGCAGGCATGTCCACATTCATAGGTATACTACAAATCATCTCTGTCAGAAGATAGTAAAAAAATGGGTACATCACAAATCATCTTAATTATGGAGAGTAAAAGAATACTGAAAATAGACTCAGAATTAAATTACTGAATGAACAGAGGTAAAGACAAAATAATAAAAAAAAAAGATAAAGTATTAAACAAATAAATACACCCACATAAATCAGTGAATAAACAAACGAATAAATACATATATAAATAAATAATAAATAAACAAATAAGTAAATGAATAAACAAATAAATAACATGGATAATATTCCTATAATTTACTCTGATTTAAGAAGAAAAAGTGCATGCTATTCTCAGTTATGTTCTTCATTACTTTCTTGTTTTAAAAGAACAATAAAAAGACAACTAACAGAAACTTTTGAACATTTTATGACACAATCATGAGACGTTGAGCTAGGATTTACCTGGAGGAGGCAAGAATGGAGTTGGCGGAGCTGGAGTGCTCGTGGTGTCAGTTTGACTACCACTCTGAGTTGGAGTAGCCTGTTGATTTGGACTAGGCGTTGGTATTTGTTGATCTACATCTGTTGATGCAAAATGGTATTATGATTATAAGCCAAAATGTTTGATATAAATATTCCACGTTCAATATATTTTTCATTCAATTTTTTTCCTCAGTTTTTGGAGTGCTCTAGCAAAATCTGTTTTCCACAAATATTCAGACATGGAGATCTATGTTGTTTTTTTTCTTATGAAATTTATGCCACACATTGATTTTGTATGTATGTGTGTGTGTGTGTGTGTATGTTTGCAAGTGTGTGTGCATTAGTTCTGTTTCCATCTTACTACGAAGCTGACACTACTGTAATGAATAAATAAATAATTTCTCAACTACTCTCAGTTTTATGCATTCTTCTCATATCTCAAATCCGTGTCAGGAATTAGTCTGAAAGAATTCATGTATTTACTTCCAAAAATAAGATGTGATGCATGATTTTCACTGATATATCTTTTAAAACAAAAATTACTGTAAAAGGTAAATTTATTCCAAACTATGAAAACATTCATAATAATCTGAAGGAAAAATTCCAACTTCTTACCTGTACATTCACATTTGTAGCGGACTTTGTAATCTCTGCAGTAGGAAGCAAGGATCATATCATTATAGCATGTCAAACCATCAGCTAGTGAACATTGAGCTTCATCAAAGATTGAGTAATCATCCAAAGTGATTGCGTCCACACACTGTATTTCAGTGACAAAGCCATCTTGACAGAACAGCAACATCTCCTCTCTTGTCATTCTCTCAAAGTCTCCCTCCGTGTTCACAGGATTAGCATCATTTTTCCATACAGACCATCCTGATATACAAGGGATTGAAGGAGGAGGTGTTGCAAAGGTTACTGGTACAGGGATTTGTGTTGGGGCAGGAGTCGCTCCACTGGGTGGAACAGACGTTTTGGTGCCAGGTGGAACAGATGTAGTTCCAGAATCTGTTGTGGGTGTGGTGGCCATTGATGGTTCTGAAATGAACAAACAATCATGAAAGCCTCAGTTACACACAATTACATATTGAGATTGTCTAGGGAACATGAAAAATGGGATGGCTATAGTATTCTACCAAACTAAAAATATGAAATATATTGTACATTTCACCTAAAAGATATTCTTCATATTATATGAGTCTTTGAAAAGAGGATTTCAAGAATTCAGAGCATGCACAAGATAGTTGATATCATCGCTCGGGATATTTCAAGACACTGAATTGGGTAAAACAAATAATTGTTTCTAATTATGAAAGAGTATTATTTATGACAAGTAATATGCTTCAACCACTTTATAGAAAAATGATAATAAAATGCTCTTCATAACTATTGTCTCAATTTCATCAAAATGCAAATGCAGCAAGTCAAACAATGAAAGAACAATACTATACCTTCACAGTCACATCTGTATCTGATGGCATAATCCTGGCAAACTGAGTTGAAGGCAGGGGCATTGAAACACTCAAGACCTCCGTCAATTGTACAACTTGCTTCATCAAACTGCCGGTAATCTGTCAGAGAATTAGCATCCACACACTCAATGTCGGTGATCTTGCCACCTGGACACAATGCGTTCAGCTCATTGTCAGTTAGTTTTTCATAATCTCCCTGATTTGTCAGTTTTGGTGTCCATCTGTTGACCCAAGAGGACCATCCTGATATACATGAGTTTGGGGTGGGTGTATTCAATCCATTTGGTCCTACTCCACCTCCTGAAGATGTAGAACTCTCTGTCAGTCCGGACATGGCAGTGGTAGATCCGTCCTGCCCTCCAGTACCAGTTGAAGGTGTGGGAGATCCTGGCTGTCCAGGACTTGGTGTTGGAGCTATTAAAATGAATACAGTGTGTTTGTTAACTGTTTCTGATATAACACAAAGTAAAAATTAATACATACAAAAATAAAACTGTGAAAAATTGGTAATGTATCAGAGACTTTTAATAACACAATACTTTTGTCTTCATCATCAATAAACATAATGCTGAAATACTGACAGGACACACAGGAAAGTTTTTTTTTCAGCTATAACTATATAAATCTTTCATTTTAGTTACTGGAAATTGTCAATAAATTTATATTTCCTGACCTACACTCGTTCTTGACAGTTTTAGCTGTCAATTTCTGCCTCTAGATGTTGATTTCACTCAGGGCTGCAAAAGTGAAATCACTCATGATGGCAGTATAAAGAGAAAATATATTATTCAAATGACTATCATACATAATTTGTGAAAGTCAGGCAAATTATGTCTGCAAATTAAGAGAGTATAGTGTTACATGTATGTATTTATTTCAAGACTGTTGTGCTGAGACAGTAATGAACAATTCACTGGCTAGATTTGCAGGCTGGTGCTTTAACAGTAGTTTCATTATTAATCAGTCATAGAGTTTCTTGTTGAGCTTGGCCAAATTATGGACAGTTGGACAACTGCTACTTACAAGTAAGAGAACAAACATCACAGAGTACACGGACTTCATAGTCATCACATGGCTTATTGGCTGTGCTTGTACACGTGAGAGTGGTGCTTGCCAGAGAGCAGTCAACATTGGGATCTGTTGGGTCCCAACTGAGTTTTGTGCTCATTACTCGACATTCAAATCTGTCAGAGAATCCAAGAAACCAGATATTTCATCTTCTTTTATGACCTGTACCTTTCCAAAGTATAGCTACCATTGTAATTACCACCTGAAATCTTATGTGGTAGAATTTTTTTGTAGCAAAGTTAGCGCTAAAAAATAAAATTATGAAACATGAAATGATGAGGCAACAGCCAAAATAATAGCTAAAAGCTAGAAAGGTACATGGCAAAGGTAACTGAGACAGAGAGAGAAGAAGCCAAATGGAGTGAAAAGGTAGATCAATGTGGGAAAGTTCTGGAGTAGATGACTGACAAAGTGAATTCGTGGACCATAGTCACCAATGGCCAGCTGGCATGGCATATGATGAGAAAATAGGCAGAAACTGAGTTACTTAAAAATTACCATTTTTCAAAAGAAATTTTAAATAGTAATACATTGAATAAATATCTATGACTTCAGATTTCACTGACCCAACAGCATATTCTTGTTTACAAGCACTGGTGGTGAGCGGATCTTGATAAAAGACTTCTGTCTCTCCATTGCTGTCTGGTATGCTGTTGCTGATCCAGGGAGACCAATACTGACAGCCTTGAGCTGAAATGGTGTCAATGTTCTTGTATGAAACCCATGATACCACGCTGCATGGCTGAACTATATACTTGTGATTTCTGGAGATATCCATCTCTGAAATTTAGTCATGTCCTGCCATTCTATCAGATATTTTCTGGTTCAAACTATTATTCCACGAACTATGTCCACACTCCATAACTTCAATATCCTTTGAGATCATAACTCAATTAAGCTATATAATTCATATCACTTTGAATCCTGGGTCAGGAACAAATTATACTAAATAAATACCATGTACATAAATGTATATTAATTACAGGAACTGATTTTATAACACAGATAAAAGGGAAGAAGAAGATATTTTGGGATAAAAATTTGTGATATCTATGAGAATATTACACCACTTAAAAAAAATGGAGGGTATTTAAACTTACGAGTTGGTACCCCTTGGTTTGATGATGGTGTTGGTGTAAGGAAGTTCATTGGAATTGGTGTTGGAGATGGTGATTCACATCCAAGAACATTGAATCTCAATCCAACTGAGTTGTGGTATGCAACAGGACGGATACGCACAAATCGGGCCACTACAGGTTCAAACAAATTGGTTACTGGTGTATTTCTGTCAGAATTTGCATCAAACACAATTGGTCTGTAATAATCATCACTGACAGCATGGAAGTTGGCACCATCAGTGCTGTAGTAGACAATGTATTTGGTGACCCAAGAGTCTTCATCTGCACGGCCTTGAGTGACAACTCCAGATACTTCATAGGGAGCCAAGAAATCTACCTGGATGTACTGGTCATTGTCAGAAACACTGAAAAAAACAAAACAAAATGCAAACAAAAATACATTTAGTTCAAAAGTTTCATTCAGAATAATTTGACACACTGTATGATTGTCCCAGTGAAACTTTTCAAAGGATATAATAAACAAAAATTTCCACTCTGTGTCAGCAAACTGTTTATGAGCAATTTATATGTAGACTAAATAACACAAAACTGTCGTGCTAATGACTCTCTGAATTCTTGCATAAAATCATAAAATAGTTTATGACAAAGGGTTTATCTTTTGGTCTATGAAGGTGACTGAATTAAAAGTGTATTCGAAATCAGTAAAGCAATTTGAAATTGTCAACAAGCGGTACAATTTAATTAGAATATCAATGCACTCAGTTCTCAACAAAGTGAATACTGCCTACTATTATAATTTCTTCACTGGTGCAAAATTTCAAAATAAGTCGGAAGACCCCAAGACACTGATTGGGAAGAAGCAATCACTCTCTACAGAATTTAATAAGAAATTATATAAAATATTCAAAGTCAATAAAATTATTTTCGGTTCAGGGATTACCTTGGAGCCCATCCTCCAGCAAAAGACCCATCTTTCTCAGTGAAAAGCCTGCCTCGAGAAGGCTGATGGTTGATATCAAGAGAACTGGAGGCTGTGATTTGCTGGTCACTAACAATAAGTGAATTGCTCAGACCCATGGGAATGGTGCATGCTGTTGACGAATAAACATCCATTAGGGGAAAGCCTAAACCTTTCACAAAGGTAATGATATGTAACATCAAAGAATTTAGGATTTGACATGTGAATTAATTATCAATTTATAAAGTTTATCAAATTTGTTCAAATGTTTTGCCCACATATTTTTCAGAGAGTGAAATTAATTAAATTTTGAGTTGTTATGTATAGACCCTTCCTTTTTCTTTCAAATGTTCAAACGATAAAAAAAAAAATTATCCTGCAAACAGAATATGATTATATTCTCAATAAACCTTTCAGTTAGGAGCTGAAAGAGACTTCAATTACTCTACATATTTACCAGGCCTTGGGGCTTGTGTAGGTGTGGCACCACTTGGGAGAGTTCCAGGTGATGGAGTGGGTGTGGCACCAGATGATGGGGTGGGTGTGTCACCACCTGAAGATGGTGGGAGAGGTGTTGGAACTTCCAGAAGAGGAGCACTGGGTGCACAACCAACAGCTGTAAATCTCAGTCCATAACCATTTGCTGAGGGTTTGGTGGGTACAATCCTCACATACTGGGCTACAATGTTGCGATTGAAAAGACTCCTCACTGGTGTGTCATTGTCTGAGTTGCCAGTAAATGTGTATGGTGTTTGTGTTCCAGGAGTTTCTGTGTATGGTGCAAATGTTTGTCCATCCAAACTCAGATAGACTTGATATTCTTCCACCCATCGTTGAGAGTCTGGACTGCCTTGTGTTATAATACCAGATATGAGTTTGGGCTCATTGAAATTCACCATAATCCAGGGATTTGGCTCAGAACTGTGGAGAAATATTACAGAAAACAAAAAATTGATTCTATAATCTGCTGTCAATCATGTATAATTATTAAGAGCTAAAACACAGTTTTCCTGCCTGATAATTGCTCATGGGCTGATTTACAAATTATAATGATAAAATAATGAGGAAATGGTCAAGGGGACAGGGAAATGGGTGGAGGAGGGGAGGGGGTGGGGGGGGGGGGAGGATTCTAATGTTGTGCTTTTCCCTGTTGTGGATGATATCTAAATAAATGTCTGCCTACATTAGTTGTTTTGAGCATAGCAATTTCCCTTGATTTTGTACTACCTTTAAGTGCATTGTTTAATATGTGTCTTTATGTCCTTTGTTAAGTTACTTGACATTGTGGGTCATGCTCAGTTCAAAACCGTCAGCATAAAACAACCACACAGTCTTAGTTTTTGTTACTCTTTGCTCTCTTACTTATCTAATGTGAAAAGAGAGGCTGTCACAGATCAGCGAAAGGGGAGGGAATGGAGGAGGAGGAGGAAGGGAAGGGAGGGAAGAAGGATGGAGAAAGGCTAGATAGAAATTATGGAAAGAAAATCTCTGGCACATACAAAATGCTTTTTATATTGCAAGTGAATGCTAACTGAGGGAATTATGCCTATAAGAAGGAAGGATAAATGCTATAAACTAATTTTAACACCAAGTTTTGATGCACATCAGGGGTGTCCAAACTACAGCCCACGGACCAACCGCAGTCAAGTTTTTTTTGGTCCACAGTAAATTCTGAAATACAGTGGAATATGCTTAAACTAAAATTTTAGGGACCAGGCATATTATTTCGGTTTAAACATATTTCTGTTTATCCAGACTGGTATAGTGGCAGTTGTAAGAAGAGACTAACAAACTCTGTAAAGTCAAATTTCACTGATAAAATCCTGAGTTACTTTCTTTTATTTCTTTTTTAGGCTTTATTTATTTGTATTTGGCCCTCACTAAAAAAACTTTGGGCACCCCTCCTGTTGATCATATCAGCATATGAGACGCGGCACGATGAAATTAGGCGCACGTCAAACTGAGCCGACCGGAGAAATCACGTGTTTTTCAACAGTTGTTTAATTTTTAATAATATTTGTTTTTTCTTCACCCAACCTTTCTATATTAATCTAAAAATGCATTTCAGAGTTCAACTGACTGAAATAGAGTGAGTAAAGGCCCAAAAATTGTAATTTAATGGAATGG
>JBCAUA010276973.1:0-35373 GCA_038406235.1 Peronia verruculata | reverse complement strand
AAAAATTTTATTATTATTACTACAAGAGAACCACAGCCTCCGTGGGATTTTTTTTTTTTTAAATCGCCCTCCGATTTAAAGTATATTCTATATGGCAAACCGTGGCCACTTCTATATTGATATTTTGCTTCATTAAACTGAATGTTACTCGAAGAAAACATGTTTCGAGCGAGCCATACTATTGAACGTACAATTCGGATCAAGCAGCCTCGCGAGTTTATTATTCAATTATTATATCGCAATTTTAGAATAACGTCACTGCGCTACCCTTTTGGCCTATGTCAATGCGCACAGTGTCGAAATGGCCTAAGTCCGCAAAAAAATTCAGATCTACGGGACCGGCATCCAATTCACACTAGTTGAGGAAAATTTCGTTGGTCTGGATGCGTTTTCTTGGAATTGAGACAGTTTTAATCGATTTTCTCGAAACAAGCTAAAATGGCTTTGGCCAAAAGGGTAGCGCAGTGACAATATATATATATATATTGGCACTGCGCTGTGTGTGTGTGTGTGTGTGTGTATGTGTGTGTGTGTGTGGGTGCGTGTCTGTGTGTGCGTGCGTTTACAGTTTTTCAGTGTGTGCAAACGCTTGCAGGAGTCATTATTAAAATTGGCCCATGATAAAATATGTTCTCACGATCACCGATATTATTGTTTGGTTTAAACGTACCATTTTCTGATACACGATCACAAACACGTATCTTAACTTGCGGGAACCCGCCATTAATTTTATATCTACACATTCATTTTTTCATTTTTTTTTTCTTTTTTCAATCCTAAGAAAGTTCAATTATCTCAGCTTTAAGAGGCAGCATAATATTTATTTTTTGCTGGAAATTTTTGTGGGTTGAAATTTGGAATTTGGAAAATTTTGCTCGCACAGTGGCCCACTCCACCTACTCTTCGTCAATTTTTAAATTCAACGGGTTCTTTAACATGCGTAACGTACGCTCGGTACCGCCAAAATATGTTTGTCCTTATCCAAGAAGGCTAGACGTCGGACTTGCTTACCCAGGGGAAGCTAGGGGAGCATTGAGTCCTGAATCTTTACAGGATTTCTATCTTCGTGTCCTCCGACTCCCCAGTGAGAGGACCGCGAGTCGAACACACAACTTCGCGACGTGAATTATATTTTACCATGAGGCAGATGCCAAATCACACAATTACAGCAACCCCTGTACACCATCAGTATCATGTCGCCTTGAATAAAGAGACAGTTTATGGAATTGAAGAATATTAAACGCTTCTTGTTCTTTCAATTTCACTGTAATTTCTTTGTCATATCCCCTTTGCCTTTTATTTATTGTAAACATTTATAATGCATTTCCATGGACAAGCTGGTAAAAATAACTACTGAGACTTTGCAAGCTAAACAATTATTATAGTCAAGACCGATTTGAATCGAGACAGATTTGCGGTTACATTATTTGTATTTTTTTCTGACCTATATCAAATCTACTCATTCAAGTAATTTCCACCTGATTACTTTTCCTTGCCCAGTTGGAGGCTGATATATTGAGGTCTTCTGTGGTGACATTGATCAGTTACATGCACTTTCGTCGCGGGGTACAAGGACAAGGTGAACAATAATACGAATTTATCACAGCTCGTCGCAGGGAGATAATCATTGGATCTTTTGCATCACGGATTTTGTCATTCGATTATTCCCCCTGGATTCGTAATCTCTAATGATAATCATCAAACACGAAGAGACAACTTTACGCTTTAGTAGTATATCAGAGGCCAATGAAAATAGCTCCGTGAACAAAGGTTCAGGTCCAAATGGACTTTAATCCTTCACAACAATGAGTCTCTTCAGTATAATCTTGCCATTTAATATGCACCTGATATCTACATTCCAACTTATCTACCTATTATTGCCTACATCCTCACTACCTACCTACCTACCTACCTACCTACCTACCTACCTACCTACCTACCTACCTACCTACCTACCTACCTACCTACCTACTACCTACCTACCTACCTACCTACCTACCTACCTACCTGCATGCCTGCCTGCCTACCAACCCACCTACCTACCTTCCTATCTACCAACCTGTCTACCTACCAAACCAATTTAGCTATCCACCTACCGACCTATCTTCTATCGATCCAGACTGAAATGAGCCCTACATTTAACACACAGTGTTTCCATTCATCAGCCAGCTTATCTACATGCATACTTTATCTACCTCACTGCTTACCTGTCTATTGTTCCTATATATTCACTTACAATCTACCTATTATATTCAGCTACGAACTTACTTGCCTAGCTGCCAACTGTACGTGTCTGTCTACTAACCAACTCTAAATATCTGTCTAACTGCCAATCTTCCTATCTAACACCTGTTTACTTACGCGTCTGCTATGTATCTGGGTACTTACATACGCATCTGCGTACCTAACTCACATACTAATCTATCGACTTTTTTACCGCCTACATTTTAGTGCTATCTATTTTCTTACCTACATGCCTACTAACCAATCTACCTACCTAGCCTACTTATCAACCTACCTATTATCTAGCGACTTGCCTCTTTTACCTATCTACATACTTACCAATCAAGCTGTTTACTTGTCTATCTAGCTATCTAGCTGACTACCAATTACCGGCCTATCTACGAGATCTATCAGCAGTATAATTATACGTACGTACCCACCTACTACCTAGGTACGTTTCCACCTTATGCTTGTCTCCTTATGTATTTCTTTCCACACTTACCTATCGTACACTTTCATTAGCCTGTCAACCAGTTTATCTTACCTGTATGTTTTTAAGAGGTGCTTCGAGCATTACAGCATGAGAACCGCTTAAATGACCTCAGTTTTAGGAATTGACCCGCCGTGGTAGGCCTAGAGCTAGAAGTCCCACGCCGACTGATAATGACCCCATAACTAATATATGATCGATGTTATCTATACCCAGCCTCACGTGCTTACAAACCTTGTTAAATTACCAAACCATTAACCTGCACGTCTGTGCTATACGTCAGTCGGGGACAGCACGGTGAGGTGACATAGTGTGTTAAGTTCGGACAGTGCGATTTTATGCGTATGTCATGACCATTACCATAATGAGCATTACCGTTGTGTAGATTGTACACAACTAGACCTTCGTGCATATGTGGGATCATTAATGGGGCGGGCATATATGTATGCCAGTTGGGTTGATATTCTGAACAGTGAGTAACCAGGATCAAAATCCTAATTCTTGGAGAAGAGTAATATAGGAAGTAAGTGGTTGGTTGCTCTTCCTACCTTCAATGTATAATATGTGATAGGCGAATAAGAAATCTATAATTCATTATTAATGGACTAGGATAAAAACAGCATGAAAAGTTAAACCTATCAAAAGACTAGCACTGACGAACAATCAAGTTCCGAGGATGATTCAGACGAGTGAGCAGAATGAAGTGACAATCATTAAAATATTCAGACAACATGAGTTTTGTTTGTAGATGATTGTAAAGGCTGAAAATGAGTAGACTCCAACCTGTTTGTGGTTTAATACCGGGAGCTGATTTCTGTTTGCAACAATTTAAATGACTTCATGGAATCTTTTCAAATATCGGCAAGCAGTCAAGCAGTCAGATTCAGAGGAGACCTACCCTTAGGCATGTGTGACATAAGATCAGAACCAGCTGATTTGTGATCTCATATATATGATAAGAAACACTGAAGAAATACATACAGTTTCAAGCGCGGTCTTGTTAAAAGCCCACCGGTATATGAAAAGCTTCATTCATTTGATTATTATCTACATTTGTTCATTTTAAAAAAAAAATAGTATCCTCTTTGTGGGATATCGATGTAGATAACACGGTTTGTATTCTTAATCTCTCGTTCAAACATGATGTACCGGTCCTGTAATCTAAACTGAGCGGTGGAAAAATTGAAACGTTGTGTGATAAATGTCTGTGTTGAATCTGATATAGATAAACGAATTTCATCAGTTTATACACGATGGACAGTCGTTTCCCTGAGTGGTAGGTCTACCTTTATAGACCTTAATGTGTTCTGAGGTAGATTTCAAGTAATCCTGAGGTCATAAGAGTGTCATAAACTATATTATGCTTTAGGCCTACCAGAGAGGTTAGAATATAGTTACGTAGTATCTAACCTCTCTGGGCCTACGTTGAATGATACACCAAATCCAGTCTATGCCCCAAAACCTCCATTTTTCTTTCAATCCTAAAATAGAGCAATTGATTAGGCCTACAACTTTGTTATGACTGAAACTGTAAGACCACTGTGACAATCAGTGTACATCTACATAATACTTATTTTCGTTTTCATGAAGGAGGTGGTGTGTTGTTTTGAAGAAGAAAAAGAAAATTAGTTATATAGCCTATATAAATCTCTGAACAGCTTCTTCAGTGTATCACAGACATAGGGTCTACTGTATAAGTTTCTTAATAACCTCCAGGTCAAATTGCCCTCTGTAGACACATTTCACTGACCTCTCTGGCCTATTTGCATTTAAATACATATATTTGGCCACTAGTTTAAGAGTGTTCATAATTTTTACTCTTCTTTCTTTCTTTAATTAGTTGATTAGTTAATTTATCCTTCTTGCTTTTTAGTTGTTCAGTCTGCTGCCTTGGCCATTATGTTCTGGGTATCTCGTGACCATAAATTCAAATCAGTCCAACAGCTTATCTCGTTTGTGAACTGATAAACTTATGTTTAAAGAGATAAGAGAGAATCGGTTATGCCACATGATCAGATCGTATCAATCAACTGTTATGAAATGCTCATTCTTTTGCTTATCGGGACCTTCTATCGAAATCCGCGAAATCAGACTGATCTCCATAGCAACCAATGAATTACGTGGGTAATGAAGTGCAAAACTAGATTGATAAATCAGAGCGAAACAAATCGATTGAGCTTAATTGACAGTTTATACAGGTTTATGTTTGCGCTTCCAGGCATGGAGCTTTTTCAGTTTAGAAATTCAAATTCAACATTCTACACAGTAAGTAATTAAACAGTGATTCTGCCCTTGCAGTGGACTAGAAGTAGGCCTAAGTTATTTATTAACCTTCGTCCATGTGTTTTCCTTGTATTTGTTAGAAAGTATTTGTTAGAAAGTATTCGAGATCAAGTTTGTTCTTTGAACAAATGCGTTTTGAATATTTTCCTTTTGGTTCATCAAGACTAAATGCCAGCTGGTTATCTTGAAATCCAGTCCCAAATCTTTCGGCTCAGTTTCTATACAGAATTAGGCATTGTCATCGTTGTTGTGAGGAATTTCGGGTTTGTTTAGAAACTGAGTTACAGTGTCTATAACTTCAACGTTAAGACTTTTGGAGGTCTGGTTAGTTCAACATAAATAAAGAAGTTTCCTCTCCTCTTTCTTATTTAAAAATTTTAAAAGACTTTTTTCGTGAGTTCAAGGATCACACTTTACAAACTACAGTTAGGGGCTGCTGCTTAGCTCCTTGGAACGTCAGTTGTACTTGATGGCAATGATGATCTTCAATATATTTTGCATGCTGCATTCATGAAGCCAAACAATAAACGTTTAGCAAGCTTTAAATTCCCGGACGACCAGTACAGTAATATCCCTTTAGGCACGAGATATTTCCTTTGAAAAGGCTTTGGTCTGTTTTAATGTGGTTTATGCTTCAACATGTATAGGCCTAATCAAAATATAGAGCTATAATTTTGCGAAAACATTGTTGAATCGATCACTCCCGATACGACACTGTTCAAGAAATAGTGTTGTCACACAGGATAGTTCTCAGATGGGACATTGCATCTTGTATCAACATTCGGTATGTCTTTATGTCTTATTTTCTCCGGTAACAAATTAAATAGCATTGTGCTGACACTGACAGAATAGTTGTTCCTCTGCTCTCTCTCTCTCTCTCTCACTCTTTCTTTCTTTCTCTTTCTCTCTCTGTTTTTCTATTTTGAAATGATGCCTGATGTATTTCATACAAACATTAAGCAGCTATTCAATGTTTGAATTAATGCAATAATTTATTTTATCCGTGCAGTTAAAAACAATGGGCACCCAACAAGCTGTCCGACCATCCCTACGGTGTTTTCTTCTCGTAGCAGTGCTGGTTCTCTCAGTGCAAGGCAAACTATTCACATATGAAGAGACACAGGGTTCCCCGTGTATACTTGTGGATGTCGACTTCACTATTACTATGAGAGCCTACGCAGAGATGGAAGACGTGGGGAAGGCAGAAAGATCCCAAGATGATGTTGTGCAGATCGACGGAACTTGCGGGGAAGCCAATGCAGTTCTGAATCTTGTTTTTGCTAACGGAACCAACTGGGAGCTGATCTTTCGAAAAAATCCCGCTGAAGAGGTCGAACTGGACCGTGTCCTACAAATGACCCCCAAGGACGTGTTTGGAGATGCTGTCAACGACTCGGTGGTGACGACATTCAACGATCCCGGCTTAACCGACCTCGGTGCTGCGAGTTTTTCTTACAGATGCAACAAACTAGAGACAACGGTATATAAAAACACGACGTCCACACCAGGAAAGTTTAACTACGCAGCCGAAGTCAGCGTCACCAACATTCAAGCTCAAGCGTTTAATGTGGAGGGGGGACAATTCAGTCCTGCCCTTCCCTGTGAAGGTGAAGAGAATTCGACAACAACAACTTCCGGATCTACGACGTCAGGAGATACTACTGTTTCTACCGGTTCCACTTCAGTTATTACAGAAACCACCTCCGGACCACCGATACCTCCTATCAATAACTATACAGTCAAAGACGGTGACATCACCTGCATCTTTGTACAAGCAGCTTTCAGTGTGGATATCAAATACGAAGCTAATGTCACTGGAAAAGTGACGACCAACACCGCCCATGTGGACGTGCCCCAAACCGCTGAAGCGGAAGGGCTTTGTAATACATCGTCTTCAAACCAGATGTTACAGATTTCCTTCAAACAAGGGTGGTTGTTGGAATTTGAATTTGGACACGATTCAGATCAATCAGACTTAATGTTTGCAGAAAGAGAGGTTTTGGAAACCAGCTCGTATAGTATAGTCAATGTTACTCTGAAATACGTTGTAGACAAGGAAACATTTCCGGACTCTGTGTTGGCGGACGGAACCGAGGTGTTCGTGTCTCCTGACACCTCTGAGCCAGACTTCCCCAGGAAGGCCAGTGATAAGGGCTATTACAAATGCAACAGTCGAATCGAGATGAAATTGACGGACGATGTCACGGTCGACGCGAGAGATTTCCGTTTCAAAGCCTTCAATCAAGACAACGATCCCAGCTTCACAGGCGGAGCCTCTGAGTGCTCACGTGACGAGGATACTGACTCGCACATTCCTATCGCTGTCGGCTGTACCTTAGGGGCCGTCTTTCTCGTCGTTTTAACCATTTTTGCTGTGAATTCCTACAGAAAGAAGCGCAAATTCCAAAGCTACCAGAATATATAGGTCAGCCAGAGACACAACCTAAAGATGTCTTTATGATAACACGTCCTTTTTTACTTTCCACATCTAGAAACAGCGAAATTTCGGAGACCAAGGCATTCTCAAGATATGAAATAACATGCTTTATGTTGTGCTTATTTGTTATAAATACAACTATATTATATATACAATATTATAAATACAACTGATTTATGCCATTGTCTCCTTGTGTCAAAGGGGAATGATTTGTGGAGGGCTTAGTACTGATAAATTGAGGTAGATGTGGTTTTAGACAGATACCACCTTCCCCCAGGTCTCCCTCTTTTACATTAGGCTCTTACTGTAGGCCTACTGTGAGGAAATTTGATATCAGTTTCATTTATTGTTTTATTGCTTTAAGACTAAGAAACCTTTGTTATAGATTTAACAACTGGTTCACTCATATGCATAATCAATACTCTCTGCCATGGGCAAAATTATCTCTCTAAAGAGTCAGGAAAATTGTTCAGTTCATATAAATATAACATTCTTTCATTGAAAGAAAGAAAAATTGAGAAGAAAAATGTAGGTTTGTAGGTAAGATCACGTCACTGTCCTCAACGGGGCAGCAAAATGAACAGCAGTTGTAAGATAAGATAATCAAATTTTGAGATAAGATGCTTGTAGCTGTTATCATTCGAGCGACTATGGTAAATATACTCAGTTATACTATGGCTGGCAAGTTTCTGCAATTTTGAGTTATCAGGTGCTGATAATTTATCACTCTATTCAACTTTGTCAGCAGCGATTACTAAAGTGATTATTTATCTTCAAAATACATAGTATCAACCACTGCATCCTGCATTCCCTGCCATAGAGCAATTAAATGGTAGAGAGATAGATATCAGCTCTCCTTTCCATGTCATGAGAAATGGTTATCTTGGTCTCTGCCTTGATAGAGCTAAAATTTACCTTATTTCTGATGTGAACTTTTTGCAATACAAAGAAACCTATTTTGATTAACTCTTCTGCACAAATGCTGGACCCGATCTTCACCGATCCCTGCTTCTTGGTATTTTGTGTTCTTAGAAAAGAATGTGACGAGAATTTTTTTCTCCGTTAATAGGGTACAACGGTGTGTCGAAGCTCACCATGTTTTCACAAGGCGGAAGTCTGTCTTAGAGAAGTGCAAGTCTTCAGTCATGGGTTGTGCTGATGCACAATACATTGTACATAGGAATGGTGGATTTGTGATGTAACGTTAGGGCAATACCACTGATATAATATAAAGTTATGGCAATACCACTGATATAATATAAAGTTATGGCAAACCAATGACATAACATCAAATTTTAATATCTCAAATTTTCACGCGATGTGCCTCTGGAATGGAAATAGAGTGAAAATTAATGTTTTGTCGATCAGGCTGAGTACTAATCTGGCTCGACGATGTCTTCTGTTTTACTCTGCGTAACTACTCTTTGAATTTGTTGAAATCTCGAAAGCCTTGGGAACTGTGGCGTTAGACGCAGTTTTGATTCTCGTATTAATTTATAACACAAAGAATCGTCTACGAGGGCTTGGTGACTCCATTGTTGTTGTTTCTGCATACTTTTACGTTTTTTAGGATTTGAAAGGTTTTCTTTTGAATTTAGTCTGTAATATCATAGAAAACAAATAACCAGCTATTGCAAGTAAATAGGCATCCAAAACGACAAAGAACAAGACTTAGTTCAACAATAACACCAACAAGAAGTGCAACAAACAACAATAACTGCAACAACAACGGCAAGAAGTGTAGCAACAAAAAAGTTTACGTGTAGCTAATCTCTTAAATCTATCATTATCTTCTTGTTTCTTCTTTATTATAATTGCTCCCGACAGATTTAAGGGTTTGTCGTAGTCCGCTGTCTTCAAGGTACAGTTTCATAAGAAAATGAACAACTAAATCTCAACACTGTGATTGGTACAGATGATTTTAAGTTAATTTTGTTTTAGTCTCCCTGTCTCCCCCCCCCCCCCTTTCTCCCTAAATATCACTGAGCAATTATCTAGATAAATACGGTAAAAAGGGTGTAAAGCTCTACTAAAAGAATCCCATTCCCAAAAATGTTCAGCTTTAATAGTTGTTGAATAATTAATTCATTGGTGGATCTACCCTTAAATCTGCTCATCTTTTGAATGCTGTCAATGTTTCATCTTGCTCAGATTTGTAAATTTCCTTGAAGTTGGTGAAATTGTCAATAGTAAAAGCTATCACGCAAGTACATCGTTCACGAACATAAAACTTTTGCTTTTCTTTTTTGAAGGCTGAAAGTTATTTTCATTTAACTTGTCCTCTGATTGACTGTGTTCATCTGATTCTTTGTTAATTAATTTTTTAAAAAAATACGTTTATTTTTTTCCCTTGTATTTATTTTGTTTTAGTAGCTAATCCTCGGTCTTCGAAAAAAAAAAAAATTGTCATACCATGTATGCGTTTCCGTTTGTGTGTTTTTTCCTCTTGCTTGTTTGTTTGTTTGTGTTTCTCTTTAAATTGATAGGTTTTTTTTTTTCTTTTGTGTTGTTATTGTTTGTTTTCTCGTGATCTTGGCAATGTATCCGTATCACTTTTTAAATCTCTCTCATTCGGTGTGTTTTCTCTTTCAATGTGTCTTTGTTTTATCTTTTTTTTCTTTCTTTCTTTCTTCCTTTCTCTCTTTTGTTTTTTCTCTCTCCTTTTTCTTTTTTTTGTTCTTTATTTTTCTTTCCTTTCTTCTTCCCTTTTTCTTTCTTTCGCTCATTTTGCTTCATTTCTTTCTTTCTTTCTCGTCTTCTTTTTGACCCTCTTTCGTCCACTGGGCTATTAAGAAAACAAACAAATAAACAAACAAACGAAACCACTGCTCTTGAATCGCCCTTTGACAATCTCAGTTGTGATCTGAAGCTTTGACAAAAATTCCTGATGGTCACATGTGAGTTTTCAGGCTACAGGTCAGAAACCAAAGATCCAACACACATCCCTACCTTGTATTGTCTTGACTTGGCGTGTCTGCCCAATTTGATAGGAAGAATTTCTATACTAGAAATTTTGTATTTGGAAATTTTACCCGGACAGCTGTGTATCTGCCTACTCTTCATCCAATTTTTTAACTGCCAAGGGTTCTTTCACGTGTATGATGAAAACACGAAATATATTGGCTATTTCTCGAGAAGACCATGGCTATTCATTCCAAAAAAGCCACAGGAACTTTAAGTTACTAAAAGAAAAAAAAAGCAATATCTAACCTTCTCATCCCCTGGTAGGATTCAAAGCAGTGACATTTCATCTAGAGGTAGACCTCCAACCTCTTGGCCACGGAACCTCCTTTGTCAAGTCAAACAAAAGATCTCGTCACTATACACCACACCCAGGTCCTAAATAAATCTTAACTCTCTCCTTGCTGCAGTCCACCTTTTGGTTCTCCCTTGACTTTTTAAAAAATAAAACTGTTCATGAATTTCCTCACCAATTATATAACTGAACAACATACGGGCAAAGACAGCATCAAGACTCTCAGTGTCGTAGATATTATGATTATAATTGTATTCGTTCACAGCTTCAAAAATTCATATCAGGTATTTCATATAACACACTCAAACAAAAAAAAAAAAACATAAGAATAATTTTAATTTAAAAAAAAAAATCAAAGTCCTGCAAAACATGGCCATATTATTTCTTTCTCTTTGTTTTGTACATTTTTTAATTTTTTTTTTTTTGTCAATTACAATCGTTCTGATCACGTTTTGTATAATAATTATGGTACATTCACTATCCAGGTGAAATCAAAATAAATTACACAAAATATATACAAAAAGAATTATGAAATGGCAACCCAAAAGAAAAATTGAGCTGTAACTAAAATTCAATATTTTCTGATCTTCTTATTGTTCTAGCATTGACTTATAGTATTATATTATTTGGCATGGTATCATTTGAGATAGTTTTTCATATCTCTAGGTAAAAATAGCACAGGGCCTTTAGACACAGCTCAGGTAATATGCTACAAATTACATAACTGTTTGTATTACCATACTGTACAATCAGATATGAGATCCTGGCATATTGTTTTAATTCTGCAACTTAATGCTTAGTATAGTTTCACTGCATCCATCAAGACCTGGACAAAAGTGTGCACATTTTTTTCACATAATATGCATAATTTGTTATCTATTTAACATTATAAAGCCATTTACATTCACTGTCTCTCTTACAATACATGTAATCAGACACACTTTAAAAAATAGATCACAGTGTTTGAAACAACTTGTAGGAACACTAATCGCCTAGATGATGCTAACAGTTCACCAGTACTGCCACACTGAAGTGGCAGCTCTAAATTTTACACTTATATATATTCAGCTTTCCATGCTATTTAATTTAAGTTCACAAACTGTCTCTTTAGTTCAAGCACAAGATTATACTTTCCCATTCCCTGTGACAGCTCTCAAATTCATATTTTTAAAGCTCCATTGTACTGTAAAGTCAACAAATTTCCTTTTGCATGTGCGTTTTCTATTTTTGTTTGGCTTGCTATAGAAGATATAAATTCATCAATTACCTGTGACAGTTATCATATTCATATATGAATTCAATATTATATATTCAACAGTATTTGCAGAGTTCACAAATGACATCCCTATGAAGCCTAGATGCTAAATTAACAATTCCCTTGCCTGAAACTCTACTACAGGCCACATAGGATAGCTGTTTATGCTGACCACTGACGTTATCTAACAATATATTCATGACATGGTTTGATCAACATTCGTCGCTGACAAAGAGACAGATGACTGAAGGCAAGATGGACCTATGGCAACATCTGATCAACAACATGGAGTCTGTCCAGTGCACATTGACAACCTGTCCTATAAAAATAAGTCTGTCCTTCATAAAGAGGAAGTTTTACCATAATTTTAATATTTTTCAGATATAAACACATGTGATGGCATGGGTGGTAAAGTCCACTGAGGATAAACAACCAGACATCTTGATCTGGTTCTTATAACATCACAGAGCGTAAATGACTGAAATGATTGCCTTATCTTCTGATCTGTGGACATTGCAATGGACATAACTGACAAGACTGTAAACAGTAAAAAGGCAACAAGAAATGAAATCATATAAAATTAAAATAATAATTACTGGAACCTAATTAAGACAGAATGGACAGAAAAAAAAAAAGAACACGGGAAAGACAGAGTCTGTCTATCAGCAGTAGACATTATCTAGTTAACAGTGTCAGCTTTGCATATTCTTCAAATAAATAATTTATAATGCTGAAGTACAGCTTAGGCAATCTAACAGAGCAATCTAAAGCAGTTTATTTGTAGATCACAGATCAATGGACTGATACAACATGTGATTCACACCCTCAACAGGGTATGGTATCGGATGTAATCAATGTCAAGTGAACATAATTTGAAAGTGATGGAGGAAGGTAGCAAATGGGCAGATCTGGTGCCATGGCCAAGAATGGTAGAGATATCCCAAAACTAGCCAGAAAACTGAGAGAGCCCATTGAAAAAGGACTAAAGGTTAACAAGAGAGCAGACTAGATGTCATCTTTCTGAGTCTGACACATCAAGATTACATATACAGACAACTGCTTTGCACATTAAATCTAGGGATCTGCAGATAGGGTGACTTTACATTGTCTGCAAGAACCCTGAGCTTTTAGGTAATTTCTATGTAATGTGCACATACATGTCTCAGTATAATACTTGATGTAAGCTTTGACCAGAAAGACTATGTATGTGCAACATTGCACTAACACAACCACAGCTTACAAAGGATCAAGTCTTCACAAAAGCTGTGATTCAGTCAATTAAATTGCCAAAATTCCATTTACTTTGATTGGGCTTTCTGGTACAAAGGCCAGCATAATTCAATACTTTAAGATCGTGATACCATTCTGTTTTTTTAATATAACTGAGAGTTTACAACACACATCAAAGGATTTTAAATAAAAGAACTGTTTGCAATGACTGTCAGTGAATCACAGACAGTAGACAGCAACTTCACTGATAACTACATATTTTGGTTTTCTTGTTACCATCAGACTGCTTATATGATAATGAATTGGCTGGGATATCACTACATTGTCAGGACAAGGCAAGGCCTGTCACTACGAGGTAATATTATAGAATATATTATGTGAACAAATTCATACATCAATCACCATTTTATTTTACCCTGTATTGTTGAAATTAAAAAATAAAATATAATGCTTTGATGAAAAACTGGAACTGTCTAATGATATATGTTTTCACATCTTTTCAAGCAAAAACTAAAAATGTTTGATAAAAAGTGTCTAGAAAACACTTCTGATTTTAAGCATTGATAATCATGTATTAAAAAAGATATCAATCAAAGATTGCTATATTTACAATGGTGATTCTATAAAGAGTATTCATGAATCCTTGTATATTTTTATTCAAAATAAAAATATTTGTCCATAAACAATGCTAGTCATAGTTCAAATCCATTTACTTCATTGATTTGTTTATTTCTCTCAACTCTGTCCACCACAATGATAAAACTCAGAGAGAAACAAATGACTCTGTAACATACAGCATTCTGATATACAGCAGATTATTCATCTTCAACATCAGTCATTTATTGGCTGCTGCTAAAGGTTGGACATTATGAAAATGGCATTTTCAATGCTTTTCTTGGTCAAATTACATACTGAGACATCCATTAGGTCTCTTGCAACTGGGGCATTACATCAAATTAGTGAGCTCCCATAGGGGCTGACCACAGTCTGGCGCACATACCTATCTAAGTATTGTGATACTATTACATAACACAGTGGCAAAGATTGGCTGGATGAAAGCAGGTGTCATTAACCTTTGACCCCCATCACAGCTGACTGCTACAGAACACATAAAGAAGAATGAGAGAAAATGAATACTGTTGGGAGAGATTGCACTAGGGCATGTTCACCCACTGAGAAGCAGTGACTTCCAACAAAGTGATCATTACAAAAACTCTGACTTAACACAAACAGTCATACATGAAACAGCCGGGTATCAGTCTGAGCTCTGAAGTTTCATTTTGGCCAGAGTAATGATGAGGTTACATTGTGTACACTGCTAGAACATGATTCAAGTATCAAGAAGTCTTTCTAATGAAATTTGCCCAACCTAAATGACTTTTAATTATTAAAAGAAGTAGAAGAGGGTTCCAAGAACTATACCTGCAGAGACAGAGGACAAGCACAAGAACAAAATGTTCATTGTTTTGAGTCAACTTATTCACTTTATAATTGGAGATATGAGAAATGGAAGGTTCTTGTTCCAAGCCAACGTTTTAAGTAATTTCATATTTGCTGCTTGAAATGTTGAAAACAATTTCAGGTGCAATTTTTTTTTTTCATCCCAATATTGAATCAAAGGAACAGATGATAACAATTTCTGTCTGTTTAAATACAGATGAATTCAGCGATGTCCTCTGCATAAAAGTTGTAACTATGGTATACAATCAAGGCCCATTTAGAAAGATCAGTAAATATGTCTCTATTTCACTGCTGCTGTGGAATAGCAAATAACAGACCTATATGTACTGACGTGCTATTGATATGAACACACAGAGCATATCTGCTATTGTTTATTTAAAAACAACTATTAATCTTCTATTTCCACAGAAAATCATGTAAATAGTCATAGATAATAACAAGAATACTGCTGAATTATCAGGTAAAATTACATGTTTCCTTCTATTCTGCAATGATTCATTGTTACAGGAAAATAATGTCTAATGACAATAGTTTAGAAAAAGTTTATTGGTAAGGTAATATTTTACCAGAACCTTTCATCCTGAGCATTGCTAATCCCATTCATGAAAACAAGGACATTAAAACATGGATAACAGTGTGCAATTTTCATATCTTCTAAGCCAATGTCAGACATAATGATGCACATTGTCCCTAAAGCCTGAGGACCACTTCAAACGTATGTGAAAGTACTACTGAAATGATTTAACATTAGCATTGTAATACTGCTGTCAGAGCTTTCCTTTTCCTACCTCTTAATCACTACATACATACAGACAGCCTGCATAATCAACAACATGGATTCTGTCAAATAGTTCAAAGCTTGAAGTGCTACATTTAGGTATGATTGAGGGGGGAAAAAAGCACATCAAACAACCTACTATAGTAAGAATTGTACATAAAATGAGTTTTGGCATGAATATTTATTATTGCATAACTGAAATTTAATAAAAAGTAAGTGATCATCTCTGCCAAACAGATATAAAAACTATTAATTTCCACTAAAAGCCCATGACTGATGAGTTCCATGACAATGACTAAAAAATAATTTTGAAGAACCACAAGAGATAAGCCATAAGTCAAATTTTTCATATAATGTTACTGCTGTCAGCAGAAAGGGGAATGGATATGTTTCACTTAAAAAAAAAAAAAAAAGATAAAAAAACCATTATTTAGCTTGGACTCTTCTGCACAGAGATATTCAAATTCAGATTAAATTCCTGTAATCCCTTGGTCAGTAAATTTCAAATTTTTCCATGAAGTCTTTAACATCCATTTCACATCTCATATCATCCTACCAATTGACAAAATGGAATAAAATCAATTCTGTGTCCAAACCGAGTTCAGTCCTCGATCAGCAGATATAAAGCATAATTGAGATGTGACATGATGAAATCAGGCACTCGTCAAACTTAGCTGACCGGAAAAATCACGTGATTTCCAACAGTGAATGAATTTTGAACGCATTTTTTTTTTCATCAAGCTCTTCTATATCAAACTAAAAATGAATTTCAGAGTTCAGTTTACTGAAATAGATCGAGTAAAAAACCCAAAAGTAGTAATATTGTGACATGATCTTACAAAGATAAAGAAGGATTTACAAAAGTGACTGGCCATTTTCTCAATAAATTCAGCTGCAGAAACAGATCATCCCCGTCGTCTTTAATTGCCAATATCTCAACTTCTACTTTAACATAGAACAACCATTTTTTCACACACTGATAGAAAAATGAATAATCTTTACAGTGATACCAATAACTCTATATACTCAAAATGTGACGAGAGCCTTATTTCATCATGTTGCATCTCAATTGTGAACCTCAACAATGTTCCAGCAAATAAATAGGATGCAACAAAAATGGCAAGTAAATTTTATCACAGTCATAAATGGGTCATAATAAACTGTACTGAAAGGAATGAGACAAATCAGTCTTCAACAACTGGTATGTAAGTAAACCATGCATAACCATGGAGGTGCAGTATATCCCAGCCATACACCAACACTCATGATACTCATTTCAAAGAAAGATTTTTAATCTGAGTGAAAAATTTATACATCTCTCGTATGGAAGAACCAAAACTGGGTTAAACCCCATTATTGTGTCTAACAGGCAACACTGCCAATAAAATATGTTATGGATCATTGAAAAAAATCATATAAATTGATCATCACCTGCAGGAACTTCATTCACATTTGAGATCTGAGGGCCAATATATCTCAGCTCACAATTAACATTAGTGACATGTATGGAGCATAATGGTATTTATAAATACAAATACTCTCAAAAAAAAAAAAAAAAGCCTTTTATAGGCCTACAATAAGCAAAAATCATCTTGAAATAAATCATGTGTATTTTGCATGAATCGGGAGGACAATAACTGTAAACAAAACAATGAAAACAAAAAACTATAAGATTATCAAAATTCAACCTTCATAAATTCCTAGCAGAGATCTTATTTCATTATAAAGAACATAAAGAGAGGTGACAAATGACTGATATACAATTTTGACTATTGCCTCATTCTTATTTCACATCATTATATTATAGCCTTGGCTCATGAAAGTGTATTCTGAGAATGCTAACACTGTCTCATTTTCAATGTAATATATCCCATTAGTAGTTTTCAGATGTTGTATGTCCCTTTTCTAGAAAATTGATGATCAGTGCATCAGTGCATCACTGGAGTTAAGTCATCAGATCTTTCTATTTTTCAAGAGGCCATGTGTGGACTTACAATTCATCAATTTCAATTTACACCTGCATGTATCAAGACAATTTCAGAGTTACTAAAAACCAAAAGATGAACTGCTGTTCAAGTGAGTAAATAATGGATATACTGTAATCTCAGTTCTTTGTTGCTCTATCACCACCCTTGAACTAGTTGGAGATATTGTCATATGAAAGAGAGATAGTAAATCTATCACACAATGTGGTTATTTCAGTGATCATTTGCCCAAATAGGTAGATTTTGAAAACCATTTCGTCCTATCTCCTATGTGAGAAAACAATTGTTAAACATAAAACATTAGTTTTCTCAGAATGCGAAAAATGGAGACAGAGCAAACAAAGAACAGAGCTCATGATTCATGGACCACAATTTCTAATCAAAGACAATGAATCAACCAATTTAAAAATGTTGAAAATTTTAAAGTGTATGAACATGTTAGCATTATCAATGTATACCTTTAACAAGAACAAAAAATATTTGCCTGTACAAAAAAGACGTTAGACACAAAGAATCTTTGTTCTTCTAAACCGTCATTTCTGTTGGCACAAAATTTGACCATAAAATAAAATATTGCTTTTAAGGCCGCCATTCTTGTTGGCATAACATTTTTGACAGCAAAATATGTCACTGCTCCGAATTTTACCTATGCTACATGTCCAATATAACTGTGAAATGCCATTTCTTATTCAATTTAATAAGGCCACAAACTTGATAATAACCCAATGATGTTAAAACAAATCATCAGATCAGCAGACAGCTCAGCAGTTTGATAGAATCTTAAAGCATTTAACATAATCAAGGACTACTATTAATCAGTCTACCTTGCATAAAAGAGAGCAGACCATAAAAAATTATCACAATAACATGTATTACTTCATGTTACCTAAAGATTTAAGGAAGATGACAACTGATTCAGTCTATGGCAACTTTTTTCTTTTACTTTGGATCTCATGAATGAAAAATGTGTTATCATAATATTACATACAAAAATCAGCAGTGTTTACTGTTACATGACAATTACAAAGCCTTTACCTCTCACAGCCAACTGATGATTCATACTCATACAGATATATTATAAATATAATTCATAAACCGGAGACACAATAAACTTTATATGATTATGAGTGAAACAATCTGTGCACTGCCACATTTTGAATATTTATCTGAATTTTATGCCTTGCTTCTCTCACATTTTGACAGTTATGTCCAAAATTAGATCGAACTGTCTTAAAATTAAAGTATCTCTCAGAAATCCTCTTGCATTATACCTTTATTTGGTGCAAGTTTATAGTTGTAACCATATAAAGGCATGATGCAAGAGGGGTCTCCAGGAATTATATTTCAAGATAAGAATATAGCTTGACCTAATATTGGACTTAACAGTTTCCAACTGTTACCATCAATTTGACATTTCATTTGTCTAGTGCAATGCATTTATCAGTCTTTGGAACTTATGTAGTGCAAAAAAAGAAAGAAAAAAAAACAAACAAAAAAAAAAAACCAATAAGATACAAATGCCTACACACTGAATATAAGGGACTCTGAGTAAACAACATTTCTAACAGATTTGAATAAATGTCATGTATCACAGCAAAAAACACAAATTGCATTGACAATGATTTTGATGTAGAGTCTATCTAATTTTTTTTTTTTCATAGTACATCATAAAATAAACACTTAGAAACCTCTATAGCTTAAATGTAAAGTCAAGAGACAGCTTGTGTACATAAGTAACAAAGTGTCATTGATAGTGTCCATGATGTGTGGATGTAAACATTGCCACAGAGAAATAACTATGTTACAACAAAGTATGAAATATATCTACTCTAAAAGCACAACATATGTTTACCTCCTCTATTGTCAAGTGTCATCCTCAAGCATCAATGCCATGAAAAAGCTAATAAAGTAAGGGAAATGATAAATATATGACAACTGCTTCTTCAAGAAGTTCTATTGGATGGAAATCTTTATCGTTTAATCCTCAATAAAAACTGCTGACAAGTGTGGTTACTAAAATATACACAATTCACTTGATCTTTATCCTCTTTGAATTTTTTTTTTTTTTTTTTTGTGATTAGTGAGGTCTGATGTTATGCAAAAAAAAAATAACTAAGTAAGTTGAGCCATTTAGTTTTTTTTTAAATAGTAATACTTACCTGAATCTCAGTCTTTTCTTTGCGCTTACACCCAGTTATATCTCTTCTGTAATTTAATTACTCCTCACTCTTCAATACCATTATCTCACATGGTGAATGGTCAAAACGTTACCTTAGATAAACGTTATATCACTGTCATTTTACAAATCTTTAATTAAAATTATTCAAAGCAAAATAGAACAAACATGAGAAAAAAAAAGAAATGATAAAGCTGGAGCTAAAAGAAAGGAATCTAAGCTTTGAACTGGATTGAGAACAACACACACAAAGTAAAGCAGTTCAGGAAAGTGGTCAGCAAGAAGGAAGTTAGCCATCTGTGACTAAGTGGGAATAAAATACTACCAACAGGAAACAAGCATACAGTGTCAAGGCATATTTGAACATTTTAGTTGACGCATGAAGTTCAAAAGTTTTGTTTGGAATAATTAAATGAAAAAAAGAACTAATAATAAGAAGAAGAATAAAAAAACAACAGACCTAGAACTCTCTAAAATATTGTAATCAGAACTGAGATGATTCTTTCTTGCAGTGGGTGGAAAACAATGACCACCAAGCCTCTCAATCTAATGACCAACAACAGCTGAAAGACCCAGAAGATAAACAAAGTTCATGATACGTAATGAACCTCAATAAACAAGCATGACAAAGTAAACAGAAAAAAAAAAAAGAAAAAGACAGATAAAACTCTGAAGTCTGAATTATGGAATGGATCTTACCTCCCAAATCACTAACACAGGAAAAACATTTGAAATGAAAGGCAAGAGCTCCAAAATCCCTACAGGTTAACTCGGATTAAAGAAAAGGTAACTCAGTCCAAAAGCTGCAGCTACAGATTATGTAATCTTTGGGAATGTGAAAGACACAAACAAGAACAATAGGAGTGATCTGAAAAAGGTGAACCATTTAAACGAAAGAATAAAGAGAACAACAGAGATGGCTATAACTATAACAAACAGGCCAGCCATCACTAATGCTTTCAGTTAATGGAATTGTATTATGTATTTTTGCTCTCTGCCCAAGGAAAGCAGGTACTGGTAAATCATGTATAATAGTGTTAATGCTGTTAATGAAGCAGGAAATATCAAGAAAAGGTAAACAATTTGTCAGTATTGATATCTGATGTTCAAATTAGTGGAATACAGGAAAGTTAATGCATCCACCACAGAGATGGTGATCTCTGATCTCTTTCTGTCTCTCTCCCTCTGTCTTTCAAACCACAAAATAACAGTACATAACATATCAGTTTAAGCTGGACTCATTTAATGTCAAGTCAGTCATTGTCAAAGACACGACAACTTGTGACTGACAATATATATAATCTGTCATGAATGGACAGAACACTTTACACTGTTAAAAAAAAAATCCTACAAATTATGGAATACAAATTTCAGATTCATTGCAGGACAAATGCTTATTTTATCATAGGACCATTTCTGGCTGTGCAAAGACTGACAGCTGGACAGAGTAATGGTCCTGTTTCCTAATCTCAGTACTTGGTACAACTGTTTGATCGTGAGAAAACTGAGATGATAAATCATGATGTTCCTCTATGCACTGATTTCAATTATGTACTATGTATTAATACACATATTTGCATTATGTATTTATACACATATTTCTATTATGTATTAATTATTCCTTCTTACATTTGGGTTGTGCTGATGTTTCACAATGTGTTCTTAATTAAGCCCAGTTCTTGTTTGTTTCTCTATTTCAGTGCCCCGAGTCAAACAATATATAAACTTCAACTGTTGTTTATCGATTATTCTGATTGGCACAACAGGCTTCTATCCCATTGGATCTGATCAGGTCTAGAAATATTTCGAGTAATTTGCCCTTCTTTCTGTGCTGTCATATTACTGAATAGGTAGCAATGACAGAAATTGTTATTCTAGATTTTCAGTTTTGTTATTAGTTAGACATCTTTAGACCTGATTAAACTATACTCACATTGAAACAGGTACATCGATTTCATTTTAACTTTGCAGTTGCCACTAATCGTATATCGCTCATAGCTAGTTTATCTTAAATCCTTGATTAAACTGTTACAACTATGGGTTTTTCGCAAGAAGTAAAATATACTGCCTTAAAAACAATATTTCCAGTATCTACCACACCATTTCTGACTGTTTCTGTAAATATTTCATTTGAGGTTTTAGTCTTATCTTCCTCAAGCAATTTCCAAAAACCTCTTTAAGCGCTTCTTGTTTTTAGATGTATAGTATTGTAGCTCATAGTTGACAATTTTTTTTTGTATTGTTTTCACTGACAATGGATACTGTCAGCATCCACTGTCTGTTCTGTAAAGTTGAAATGAATGCTGTGGTGTAATATTCTCCACCCATAATGTCATTTGTGGTTTTTCACCCTGACTCGTTTCTGAGCCACAACAGCCAAAGGGCTCACCCACTGGTCTCCATCTTGAGAAGCCAGATTGGGCCAAAACTTCAGCATGGAGGATGTGGAGGAGGAGGAAGGAGTCTTCTCACTTAGTAAACCTTTGACCTGTCCGTAACTCATGCTGCCCTGCAAGCCACGGCTGGCCTGAGGGCCACGCTGATGGTGGTGGTTATGGTGGTGGTTGTGGTGTTGGATGGAGCCAGGGTGTGAGGGGCTGTAATACTGGTGCTGCTGGCTGTTGAGAAGTGCCTGCCAAGCACTTGCACTGGAGTAACTGAAACGACTACTTCGATGTGGGTGGGGCTGTTGGCTTAATGTGTGCAGGGGGTCTGAGTGCTGAGCACTTAGTGAGTAGTAATAAGGGACATTGAATGCAGTGTCAACAGGTTGGTAGGATAAGCCCAACGACTGATTCCCTTTGGAGGAGAGCTTCAGTTTCGGACTTTTCCTCTGTGGTTGAGACTCATCATGTCTGACACTCAACGATGAAGCTGCCCTCTGCTGTGCATCCTCATTGGCTGATGGTGGGACTGGAGTGGGACTTTTGGAGTTATCTTCTTCATCTTGCTGACGGGTGGGTGTGGCGGAGACTGTCTTACGAAATTTTTTGTTGGCAGTCTTGCTACGGGAGCGCCTTCCTTTCCCAGTCTGAGGCTGATTGGTCATAATGATAAGGCCCTGATTGGCTGGGCTTGCCATGCTGACTAGAACAGAGTCCTGCTGGCATCTGCAGTTGGGGTCCGCAGAGTCCAGATGCAAATTGCCTCCCCTTCCACACCATGAGCAAGCCCGATTCCAAATGCCCCCCGATGAGGCAGCCACACCTGTGACACAAGGGGAATAACAACTGAATTAGTATACACTGCAAACTGGGTTGTCTGTCCGGTTAGCAGGGTGCAATTTATTACCAGTACAGTCAAATTATTGGCACAGTTCTTGTTATGATATAACAATGGTATGTATATGTCTACATCTATCAAGGAATCTGTGGCTTCTATTAAAAACAGACCCATGTCCTCCAAAGACTATTAAGATGTCTTAAAATTCTCATAAATCTTGAAAGTTATTCATCAGGAAAAAAACAGCAACACCACTAAAAATGCCATTGATTGCATAACTTACTGCAAGATGTTTCCACCAAAAGTTCAATTACTGACACATTTTCAAAGTATGTTTGTTGTATCTAGTATATTGAAAACAATTCGTGTATTATTACAGCAGCAGCAAATTATTTTATGAACAAATCAGTAGACTCGAAGTCCTTAATGATTTCAAAATCAAAGCATTCATATGGCTGTGAGGTCAGACTTAAAAAGAATTCAATAGGAAAAATAAAATGAAAGCATTAAACATCATGAAGACATCTGACATATTTATTTGCTCTTTTTCAGACTGACTAAGATTTCATGGTATTATCAGCAAAAAAGGTTGAAAATAGTGATTTTTTTTAGTATAAATATAAAGAGCTCAATGAATGAGCATGTTCAGATTTTCCAAAGTCTCGACTTTAACTTGAATGTCCCTTTTTTTTACTTATAATTTCATTACAAAACTCACACTATCCGTGATAAATATACTGCAAAGTTGGATTTCAATAGATCTACTGATCTGAAGAAGATATCATAACATAGAGACCTGATAATTTTTTTTTTTACAAAAAGCTTTCTATTGTGTCATAATTTAAACAAAACATTATACAAATCAGTAAACAAAAACCCCATAATTTTACATGACCTTTGTCTCAAACCAAAAATATCTCAGTCAGTAGTTAAAGATATGATTAGAAATATTGTAAATTGCATGACAAGTTAAGAAGAAATAACAACAATAAAAAAAACCCTCCACCATTATAAAATAAATGAACACTGATGTTTAAAGCATGATGAAAAATAAATCAAAATCAAGCAGATTCCTTGATATGATGTAAAAAAAAAAAAACAGAAAAAAAAAAAGTATTGTAGTGCGAGTGAATAAATGCAAAGACACAAAAGTGCGTTTTGTTTGAGAGTCATATAAAACAACCAAAGAGAACACCAGATTTCATACACACATCAACATCTGCTGTCCAATGAGGCTTGCCAGTTTGGGTGGATCAACTCCTCATTGTTGGTAAAAAATCATTTTCCATGATTTCATCCAGTCACTGCTGTAGACGAAGACTGCTGATTTCCAGCTCACACAGTTCACACTGTGGCATTACACAATCAGCAAAAAGTGGGCAAAAACAAAGGGTTTCATCCAACATTTTTTGCAGGTTCTATGATATTTCATTGCTTAGAGACATATATTCAACCAAAGATCCTCTGCACTTGACTGTACAAGCAGAAAAGGTGGGAACAAGGAAGGTCAAGGTAAATTTTCATCACTACAACGCAATATCAACCACCTTGCTATACCAGATGCAAAAAAAAAAAAAAGCAGCCCTGACCCGCTGTCCATGTAATCTTTCTAACTGTGAAATAATGAAATCTCTTCTAACAAAGTTATGAAATCAATACACTGCTAGGTCTCCATCTCTTGAAATATCATTTTTTGTGGGGCGGAATAACATTATTTTCAACACTTGCGTTTAAATGTCAATAAATATTTAGGAAAGTACTAAATTTCTTAATGACATAACTATGTCTATATATGAAGGGTTTCAGGACAAAACGCCACAAATGCCACATTTTGAAAATTGTGAGTTAGGCCTATATCCCTCAATATTGGGAATGATGATAGTGCTATATATGATAAAGACATTCCTTTTCAGCAAAATGTGACTTATCTTTCCTGAAAGTCTTCAGAAAACTCTAGTTCTTAATGATAAATTACCAACTACTGAAGAGCAAATTGTTATTTTTCTCTAAACAGGAATTTTGAATATGTCTCATTTTGCCCCGAAACATTCATCTCTAGGACTATTTCTCATTTTGTTTGTTTATTTTCAATGTCACGGATTGTCATGATATTCAGTGCAGTAGATGAAATTTTCACTTATGCAACTTACAAGTAACTAAACGTGCACAACTGCAGATGTGGATGTATTTGTTGATGTCCATTCCCCTATGATGCATGTCTATGTATGGTCCTTGAAGAAAGATTCTAGGTTATTCTTCACAATATTTTCCTTTTGAATTATGATAGGTGTCCTTCCTTGATCAGAGTCTATTCAAGCATTTCACAAGTTTCAAATGGAAATAAAATTGAAACCATCACTGTATTGAGAAAGTACAAAAGATAAAAATATTGTTGTGTTAAAAAAAAACACCAATGCAAAAAGTGGATAGATATAAAAAAAAAATGTAAACCACTGGCCAACTGGCTTAGCCTATTTGTTCTGAGAAAAAAAAAAGCAAACAAAAAACAAACAAACAAACAAAACACAAACATTTTCTATCCTGAGACTAAATCGGATACAAGGTGTAGTTATAGTGAGCATACTCTGAAAAAAAGCACATTCATGAAAGAGATTTATATAAGTAGTTGACAGAAAAGCCCCATAAGTAAATACAGTTTGGCATAATATAACTTTGGATAGATGCCAAAGGATGAGTGACTTTATGGTAATGGTCTTTTGTATACAAATACTATACATCCATATACTGAAGAAGAGTTGAGATAATCACCACGTCAGGAGGTTGACAAGCTTACTAAAACCGTAACCGTAACCATATACTGAGAGCAGACTATATTATAATTTATTTTGTTTCTTGCTTCTATTGTGGCAAGGTCATCCTCTAATTTATATTGAATATGAGCATATGACAACAATAATGACGAGAACCAGACTTTCAGATAATGTAATAAATAATAATATGTTTTGCGGTCAGGGCAAATGAGTCGCAAGTCGCGCCAGGTGAGTTCAAGTTACTTCTCTTTTTTACCATTTTTCACTATTTTCCAACTATGATACCAAAATATGTCTTTTTGTTTCAGATTAAAAAAAGGTTAAATTGATCTTCTGTGAAAAAAACAAATTTAGTATCTTAGTTGGAAAGTAGTTAAAAACGACCAAAAACAGCCGTTTATCTTCATTGCCCGGGGCGACCTCCGACTCATTTGTCCTGGTCGCAAGCCATATTATATCACTCATATAACAGGTGACAGAGATAGAATCAGATAAAAAATAAACTCCTCAGGGAAGAAATTTGACATAGGAAATGCCTGAGTTGAATTACTTCACTGGAAAGATATAAGTGAAAAGTGAATGACAAAGAACAAAGCTGTCTCAAGGAAGAGGTGGTGAAATACAGTAGAAGGGGGAATTACCCACACTTCTTTATGGTAGAGGAGGGATGCTAAAATTATCTTTTTCTTTAAAAAGTGCTCCAGATCTTAGAAGACTAGGGTGGGTACAGATGGGTTGGCTGTTTTAGCTAAACCAAAGAAATAACGGATGTGAAATAAACTAGTGAAATGTTAAATAACAGGGAAAAGACACCAAGATCAAACCCCAGAATCAGTGAGAATTTTGAAATTTGCAAATTCAGTCCTTTATAAATTATCTGCAAATATCATACAAGACATCACAACCACAGAAAATGTCCAAAAAAGCAAAAGAAAGAAAGCAAACAGCAAACCACAGGAAATATTGTAGAAATGACCCACAGGAGAAACCGTATTACAAAGCACAAGAAATACCTTATAGCAGAGCCATAAGAAAGGGGAGAAAGGTAAGTATTACAATATATATGTATATTACAACCAGCAACAGCCAGAAAGCAGTACAAAACAAGGGATAACTGATAAGCAGAAGCTGGCCGGGATAATGATTATGATATGGGGGGGCTAGTGCAAACGTTACCGAATGTCTTGACAAGTGATGGAAGGGCCCTGAAGGCAGAGCTACAAAGGGACGGCCCCTTTGAGTGGGGCACCGTACTGCCGCTGCAAGTGGACTGGAATGGCCGGCAGCTTAGCGGCCACCGTGTAGGGCGACTTTTGCAAACTCTGCTGTGTGGCCAAGGCTCTAAATCTGGATAAGGTACCCTTGCGCATTTTCTTCTTTTTGCGGCCTTCATTGAGAGGAAAACGAAGGGTTGTTTTCAGATTATTTACTCATGTTTTCATTAAATAAATTGTAACAAAAAAAAAAAAAAAACAGAGAGAAAAGCCAGATGCCAGGTCCCTAGTAATTTTGAGGTAAGTCGGCAGTCATTGTCAAATAAAGTGAAATGAAGCAGTGCTGCTGATATCAGCCATTGAAGTCTTTGATCACCTATATTCGGCACCCTGGTCTCATTTCAGCTGAATTTTCATACAGCTGTTTTGGGAAGAAACAAGTATGGGGCAAGTAAGAAGGTCCCTTATTCACGAAACTACACAAGGAAACACTCCATGTCAGGCAATGTAAAATTACATCCCCACACATCAATGGTAAAGTCTTTTTCTCTAGTTCTGTTAAAAAACTCTCTTTGAGTTGGCATCAAACAGTGGGATTCTCTTTCTTGAATTAACTACAGTGTATTCTTGTTTCCTGCCAGCCCATATTCTGTGTAGTAAAAGATTCAGAGTTAAGATTTCTTCCTGTTCTCTGGTTTTATTATTTTTTGCAATTTGACATCAGTCATATTAAAATATTACACTCATGTGGCATTTGCATCATTATAACCATCATTATAACCAAAACAAATCACAACTGTGTGCATTGTTAGACTACAACTATCTCAGAGACATCTTTCAGGAATGGCTCTACTTCATTTGCCTTTCTCCCCACTTTAATTCCAAGCTGACATACATCAGCAATATATTCCCACTGTCTCTTTTTTCTCCTTACAACAAAACACATGACTGGCTCCAGGTTACAAAAATGGTTAGTAGAGGAAAAGCTGGGTGATGGAAATGTGATTAAATGGTTTGCCTAGCACAGAAGGGCACAAGGCACATACCGGTTATGAAACAGAGACAGGATACATGTATGTAATACTATACATATTATCCTTTTCAGAGCTACAAAATAAGTGAAGGAAAAGTCTATGATTACATCTCTCTATCAGGTCATGCTGCATCTGCATGTTGTCACAAAGTTATGATTGTCAATGAGATGTCACAAAGACATGCTGGTCCTTGCTAATTCAGCATTAGAATCTGTGCCATCATTATTTCTTTGACAGGCCACAGACGGAAAACAAATAGTTCACTTTTCTTTTGTTCATTGCTACCCTGCAGAACACTTCTAATAAAAATGAATTCTACAGCCAAAATTTGTGCGCTATGGGCTGAAACTTGAAGTGCATCTCAAGAAAGGCTATATATCATATACATGTGGGTTCAGTAGAGCTATACACTGATAATCCTTAATTTGACTGTACTGTATATACACAGGTAAAAAAGTATACACTTGACCCCACAGGCATGGAGACTCCGGAACAGCCTGATACACCAATAATACAAGAACGGAATATATAATGTGTACTGAGTGATTGGGGGGGAGGGGGACATTAGGGATGGAAGTGGTCAGCATTAGACTTGATACTGAACATGACAATGTGAATAGATTCTGGATTAATCCCTGGTATTATGATTCAATTTTTTAGGATTATCAGATAAGGAAATGACATCCTGGCATCAATAGTAATTTAAGTCACAGCTTTTATGTTTATAAGATCACAGGCAACCAACAACTCTAACTGCAAACACCTTCACAAAAAATAGGACAGTTACTGGAAAATATCTGAGCAAATGTCTCTCAACAATCCATAAGAACCCTGATGTTTTCGAATAACCACCAGACTTCAGCTATCAGCTCATCTTATTATGGCAAAGCATCCTTATATAAGTAAGCTAGCATGCATGCAAGACGCTTTCTTTCTATATCACTGAGCATGCTGCTAGGAAAGCTAGAATAACGTCATAAATTTGTGTGGGGATGCATCACAGCGACTGAAATAGGTATAGCATACAAGATCTACTACATATCATTATTAATCCTCTTATCTAAGATTCTCAAAAACTATCAACTATTTTGTTGGCAAAGATACTCTTTGGGGGGGAATAGGATGGGGGGAGGGGGAGGGGATAATTGTTTCACCTGTAAACTTTACCTCTAACTGCATATGAAAGCAAAACTGTTACTATCAATACAGCTCTTAAACTTTGCTTTTTATAAAATTTGTTTTTGCTATGGCCAAGGGATTCTCACTTCTTTGACCTTGACTGCTTCAGATATTTACTAAGCCTTTACAGACCTCTGTGGTATTGTAAGACCCACCGTTTGCTTGGGAGAGAACATGACTTAGTACTTATGAGAATATATACCGGTACTTGTTAGACAGATTGGCAAGACTTACTCAGCAACACAAAACAGACAGAAGGAGAGAGACAAAGGAACAATGGAAGACAAAAAGCTCCAACTTTATCACACTTTTGAGTTTTGAAACTGTTGAATCATTTCTGTTACTTAAATTATCATTTCTTTACATCTGCACAAGTTGATGCTATTGTCATCAATGGCAGATAAATGTATTCTAAGAATGTGTTAGTCACAATTCAATCATAGCCATATTGAAACAATCTGTTATTTGTACAACAGACAGGCACTCAGTCTCAGACACTACCACACAGGTATATTTGAGCCATTTTGATGGAAGAAAGATGAATGATGGATCAAATCAGCCTAACCAGAATATGCTATCTTAGACAGTATGGTGAAGAAGCAAATTTGATAGCCCATTTAAGTTTACAACTACTGGTCAGTTCAAATCCATGGTTAATATATAAAAGTGGTATTTCATACATAATCTATAAGAGAGGGGGACAGATCTGTCACTCAACAATGTTTAATGACAAAACTGTCTAAATCCCATTTTGACAAAAACATAAGAAAGGATGAATGGTAAATTTAAATACTGAAAGTTCAAACTATTCTATGTTTCTTTATGTTGATCTATTAATACATGTCATTCTGAACATTTGATCATTGTCCGAGTGAGAGGAAAAGATATTAAAAGCCACAAATAACATAAGCCAACTATAGTTTTAAT
Organism: Peronia verruculata; assembly: GCA_038406235.1. Lineage (NCBI taxonomy): Eukaryota > Metazoa > Mollusca > Gastropoda > Systellommatophora > Onchidiidae > Peronia > Peronia verruculata. The sequence goes on along the minus strand of JBCAUA010276973.1, from coordinate 5,452 downwards.
ATTCATGTCTCTCAGATAGAGATTAGAACTGAGCTCTGCTGTACACATACAAGGTCCCTTACTGTTGAGGCAGTAACTCCAAGTTAGGAGGTAATACAACATTATATAATCATGATTCTGCATCCCTACTAAAATTTCTGTCTAGATTTGCGAGACTAGCCCAAGACATATTCCCATAAAATAGCCATCCTAACTAAAACATATGTAAGATCAATACACAGCTTTACATTGTCATAAAGTTACAACCTATCTGATGCTCCAACCACTGCATAATTATTGAGTGTATACAGGCTGTCTGCTGAGCGGTTAAAATACTTCAGCCTAGTGGGCATGGTAGGGATTGTGGGGGCTGTTATATCAGTTGAGGCCTCAATATTTACACTGGCATAGGGCACTTTCACGCTGGCATAAGGGACTTTTGGCAGAGAAAAGTTCAGGGACTGGGGTGACCCCGAGGGAAGGAAACTAGATTTGCCATCTCGTCTCTTTTTCTTCTTATTGCGGAGTTTCTTCTTCAACCTGGCACCGGGTGGAAAAGCTACAAGCCTGAGATCATTGGGATTACCTTTGGTGCTGGGCTTGAAGGTCTGCAGGTCAGTGGATTCTACATTGTTGACAGCCACCGAGCGGTTCTGGCTGTTCCTGTCTGCACCAGGGCCTGCTGGGATGGTGTAGTTGGTTGAGACAGATGTCTTGGAGATGAATCTGCGCTGATTCAATCCTGCCAGGTATGGTGTGTTTGGGAGTACCCGACCTGAATGGTTGATAATTCCGTTGTGTACAGCAAGATCAGTTGTTGCATCTCCAATACGGGGAACAGCCAAGTGAGATTCTGTTGCACCAGAATTCTCACTTTGCTTACTTTCTGTTGTCTTAGTCCGCTTCTTGGGGTTCCCGTCACTCTCTGATCCTGCATCTCCGCTACTGTTAGCCTTGTCCTCTCCACCGGATCCAGATGCATTCGTGTTAGCTTTCACATTGGCTTTCATCTTCTCCATCTCACCTGGTGAACGGAAAGTGCTGACTTTGGCAGCAATTCGTGTAGGTACCGCCACACTTTTACAACTGCCCCCCTCAGGTGTTCTGGAGTTGTCTTTCCTGTTGGCATCTGCGCCTCCCATGGTGGCACCAGCTGAGTTGGCCCCATTGTTGATATAGTGGGGATTCTTCTTCTGCTCCATGACGCGGTCTGCAAATGTCTGCTTCATGGTGACCGTTCGAGGGGTGAAGACAGTGTCGTTGGCATAGGAATCTGCATTACGACTCATGTCTACAGGCCTTGTCTGCCTACCAATGGCATAGGGTTTCTTGACTGCTTGCCCTTCCACACAAAGGCTGATTCCGATGTATGGCGGGACAGTGACAACAGGCTGCTTGTACGCCAATTCAAACCGTCCAATGTCACAGTTCCTGTCAAACTTGCGGTCCACAACCACTGTAACCAATTGGGAACAGAGCACAAAGAAAAGAAACAAACATGATTAAAAAAACAGTCATAGACTAACAACAACAGTATATTCAAAACATGAGTAGGGTGACAAGGAAAATATGCATTACGGTGGTCCTGCCGAGGAGCCTGATCACAAAAAGATAGCAGGTCCTTGGTGAACAGACTCTTATTGTGGACTGAGAGATTATGCATCCCATCTAACCCCAAGATAAGTTGATTTTTATTGATAGTTCAATATTTATCTGTGCTATCAAGAACAGCTGTTTTTGATGTGTATAAATGTCAGTGTGTATTTGGTAATTAACAGTTCCTGACCTTTCCTGGTTTACAATTTCATCAATAATGCCCAGCAAGTTTTCCAAATGAGGGTATATCATCGTTGAATGAATACATGATGGGTCTGTTACCCTATGGATAATCATGCAAGTACCTTTATGTTACCCTGTGCTTAACATTAGCCTGACAGACCAATATCATGTGTTAAATACTCACTAGTCAGGAAGCTAAGCTTACTAAACCTCATACCCATAATCAATCAGAAATGCAACCCCATATGTTGGCAAACAAATAAATGCTTCGGGACGGTTAGGAATAAGGACCAACTATGCTGTCAAGATGAAATCCCCCATCTGTCCCTTGCTTCTCCCTATTCTGTACATCCCGTCCCCATTTTACTGCATGCCTAGCAACCGTTGTGTGCTCCTCTCAAATGGACCGATATGAATTAGACTGTAAGTGCCTACGTGTCTTGGTTCGATTCCAGGCTCTTGGGTGGATATTTATTTGGGAGCAGATTTTCACACAGGTAAATTATGATGAAAAAATGTGCCAGAGGCAGTGTCTTAGGTGAATTGGGCTCAAAGGGGGTGGGTTCCTAGGTGGGCACCACTGTAGTAGTATTTTAATTTTCTGGACAATGAATAAACAATGATCAAGAATTTTCTTATTATCTCACTATTTCAGAAAATTGTAAACCACTGGACATGTAGAGCTGTAGACAGGTACAGTTTTCAATTGTGAACTTCAGTGAAGAGATAACAGAGTCCCTCTAATATCTCCTGATCAACTGTTGTGATCATTCAAATGAATAAGTGCCAGAATGTAATAATATTGTTCCAACTGATTTCATCATAAATATATTATCTGTAGCCAAAAAGTAAAAGAGAAAATAAATGCAACTTGTGAAAATGTAACTCAATCAATGTAATGATTCTGATATTCAAAAACTGGAAAGTTTTAAAGTTGATTTGCCTCAAATAAAATGTCTATCGCCCAGGACAAATGAGTCGGAAGCTGCGCCAGGTCAGTTCAAGTCACAGCCTTTTTATCGTTTTTTACTATTTTCCGACTATGATACCAAAACATTTCTTCTTTCAGATTAAAAAAAAAGGTTAAACTGCCATTTTGTAAAAATAAAAAGAAATTAAGCATCTTAATCGGAATGTAGTTAAATACATCCAAAAATGGCAGTATATATTACCTGCCCAGCTTGACCATTGGCTCATTTGCCCTGGTCGCAAAACAAATGTAACTCACTGACTTTAAGACTAGATTGAATGGTCTGCCTTTATTGCTAGAGTGTTTGCAAAGATATTTTTTAGAACAGCTGTGCATAAACATTGCAGCTGCTGCACTGACTTGAACCCAAAAATAGCAATAAAGGTTTGACCCACGGGTGATGTGATTTTTCTGATGACTGTAATCTTAAATTTCATGACTTTTCGCCTATGATGGTGTTTTCTAGCAAAGTTGCACATAAATTTACATGCTACTGCTGTGTTCAGAGCCAGCAAATGGAAGACCATACTGGTATGACATAAATAATACTTCATTTTTTCTTAAGAATGCTATCCTGTCTTTTGATTTCTTATCTCTGATGGTATCTTTTAACACTTGTTACTACAGAGCTAAGAACATACTAGAACAGTATCATCTATATTTTGCATATAAATGTGATTTTTCATCTCACCTTTGATGGTGTCTTCTAGCACAGCTGCACATAACTTAGCGGTTACTGCAGTGCTTGACTCCATGCTAGGACTAGAATTGATTTCTATCAGCCAGGGCATAAAATCCTCTGTCAGCATGAAGTCAGCTCCATAGAGCTCAAAGGAAGACTGCAAACAGACATAGAAGAAGATTCTGTAACACTGCAAAAATAATTACTAAAAGTAAACATACCACAACAATATTTAAAATTGGATGTCATTAAGAACTAGAATTTTCTGAAGACTTTCAGGAAAGACAAGTTACATTTGGTGAAAAGGAAAGTCCTTACAACATAGCACTCTCACCATTCCCACGACTGAGGGATGTAATTCAAAATTTTCAAAAATGGCGTTTGTCGTGTTTTGCCCTGAAACCCTTCATACATGCCTTTCATTTTCATTTATAGTACAAATCAAAATTCTCTTTTCTTTCGGTCATTTGTGTGTGTGTAAATTGCCCTATAAAAGAGGTATAGCATTGTCAAACGGGTTTTAAGCTTTTCATGTACATTTGGACAGAACTATTGAAGTGAGCTCTCGTAACACAACGATTTTTCTCTGAATCGAAAAATACTTTTAGAAAAAAAAAATCACAGACTGATTAAGTAGACTCTCTGCAGGAACAAGAGTAGATCATATTAGAACATTCTCTGGACCTAGAGTTGTAGATGCGTCCATTTAAACCTCCATACCCAAAGTGAACACATTGCAAGCTCAGTTCTGTGTTGTCTTATCTCCATTTTTCACATTTTGAGAAAATTGATGAGCTATGTTCAGCAACTCTTTTGGTACATAGAGATAGGACAAAACGATTTTCGAAATATTGCTGGTGGAGTGATGAAACCTTGTAACCCCAGAAAGGAAAATTTTACAGGAGAGACAAAAAACTGATTTACTATTGAATAAGAAGGTGTATACGAATTAAAATTGCTTCAGATAAATGAAAACACATTTGGAACAAGGTTACTACTAAAAAATCACTTTTATACAACTTTTATGGGTATACGGTGGGATGTGAGGTTTTGTTACATTATTTTTGTCGTGATGAAACCACGTAACCAATGGGCAGGGAGGGTTAAGAGGTTTCATCACGACAACGTTTGTGGGTTGTGAGTTTTCAGGCAGCTTATTTGATTGCATGTAGGATATGTGAATTGCTCGTAGCAACAGAAACTGATAAAAATTTTTTTTTTTTTTTTTCAAGACCGATTAGTTTGAATTTAAGTCCCGGCAAAGTCAAGTCAAATGCATGTTGGAGTTTTCGGAGGAGCAGTGGTGACTATAGAACACAGAGTGGAAATGGGTTTTTTGACATAATGCGAGTTTGGCTTTGAATCTCCATACAGATTAGTGATTAGTGTAGTTTGTATCAGTGTGCTTAGGCAGGACTAGTTACTTCCATTTAAATAAGAAGCACAAATTAATGAACATCAATATGCAATACGGTCGCTTATTTTACAAAGGAGGGGTTTCGGGAGGGACGTTAAAGAAAACAACCACTCATTATTTAAGGAACAATTTGTAGTCCATGGAACGGTCGTAGTGAGGATTCCTCAGCGATCCTGTTAAATTAAGGACATTTTATGGCTATCCTTTTTCAATGTGTATTTAAAGATGTGTTCTCTCTGCTTTTCTCCTGAATATCTTCTCCTAGTTTGGTCTTTGTCCATTATTCCTAGAAAAAGGTACATCTTCCATCCACCCATCCATGGATCCATCCTTCCATCCATGCATCAATCCATCCATGAATCCATCCATCCATCCAAGCACACGGCTGTTAAGCAGGGCCAACTTAGTTTGAGAAAGGTGGGAGTGTCCCCTGCTGGGCCAAGCCGGGTGAGACGCAGGGCACGTAACCTGATACTTTAATTGTCAAGCTTTCCTCTCTGGCTTGCTTCTGGGTGGCCAAATTTGTATTTTTCTTCAACTTTACAGCTCAATATCTCCACAACTACACAACTTACAAATTTCAGACACGGGTGAAAAAAATATTTAAATGTTTTATGATCCTCTC
>JBCAUA010276862.1:0-19872 GCA_038406235.1 Peronia verruculata | reverse complement strand
CCCCCGATGCAGAACCCGCGTTTCGATCCCGGCCTGTTTTCTCCATGAGCAGACGCCATACCCATTGAGCCACTGCGACCCCCTGGCTTCAGAATCTCTGCATTTTCTGCTTTATATGCAGAAATGAACGGGAGATTTATGTAATATCTAGTCGGCATTGGAATGGCTCTCCTTTAATTTTCAATTCACCTTCACAACAGGGTGGGTGAAGATTTGAGTCTCACTTTCAGTACTGGGCAAAAATCACTCCTTTTTGTCACTCGATGAGCCTTCCGCTCTTGAGCATTTAACTTGTTTCTTCACACGTGGGAAATGAAAATAGTCTTGTTCTATATTTCTACTAGGCACGATAACTGGCTTGGAAATTAGGTCGCACTGTTACACAATGATACAATCACAATTTTTTTCTGATAATATACCATCAAATACTGCTGGTATTTTCATATGAAATCAATGTTTTTACATATTATTATTATTATTTTTTGTTTCCTGATTCATTCATCTGAGAAGCCGATAAGGTGTTGTTTAGCTTGAAAAGGGCAGTGAATTCAATTTTGTTTCATGTAGTAAACGCAAACGACCATAATTACCATTGTATAATCATTGTTATGCCTACACTGTCATTCTGTAATTATTGTTTGTATGTTTGTATAACGTGTCTTGTCTCCCATAATCTTTAGAGTCTGTTGAGCTGTGTAATAAAAATTAAATCTGACAGGTAATATAATTATCATGTTTTAGTGAAAGGTAGATGACAGGTGGACCCCGGGCGATGCACTGTTCTTTTCTTCTCGGTTGTCGTAGAGACCTAGAACAACCCCTGTCGCTCAACCTGCTGGGACCCTCGATCAGCGCGTCCACCCTAACGCTAACATGTAGGTTCGACGAGCGGGGTGACGGTCCACCCTATAACGCTAACATGTAGATCTGACAGGCTAACTATAGATGGTGTGCATTGATCATTGATGATGAATAATTACAGATGATATATATATATAGGCCTACCCGGGGTCCACCTATCCACTTCCTTAGTGAAAAGGGATTTTGTCGATTGTCGTTAGTGCAGTTTCTAAAACATGTTAGAATATAACAAAAAATGTTTTTAAAATCTCTCAAACTTGAACCACAATGTTTCGAGTGATTGGGGGGGGGGGGGGTGGAGAAGGGAGGGATGACACTTTTACTAAACGCCCTTATATAACACAACACTATGCAATTTAGCCCTACATGAAATCGCACTTGTAAAAAGCGCATGTTTTTTGTTTGTGTCGTAATTCTCGGGTCTTTTCAGTATGTTTTGTGATATAAAATTCCATTTATTTCGTGCTCAACATGTTTTACCTGTTTCCCACCAATGACATCAGAGTTTGCCTTGGCACTATGTTAACAAATCTTAAGAAATAAAGAGTCTATATATAAATGTATTTTCCATTCATGGAAAATATAACTGTTATTTTCATGCCATTATACAGAAGATGGTTTATGATGTGTGAGCATGAGGAGTGAGCGAGAAAGAGACAGACAGAAACAAAGGGACATGCATGACAAACAGACAGACAATATATAATTCATACACACACACACACACACACGCACACACACACACAACACACATATGCGTGTTTGTATGCATGCATGCATTCATTTATCTATCCATCCACCCATCCATCCATCCGTCCATCCATCCATCCATCCATCCATCTATCCACCATCCGTCCGCGATAAATACATGCATAACAATTTCTTTATGTCCATAACAACGTGGTGAAACTCAATTCTAATATCTGGGAGCAACCCTAACTTAAGATGGGAGCTACACAGCAGAAATAAAAGCCACCTTCGCCTTGACCAAACTAAACAGGATATTATGGAAGAGCAGCATCCGTCTCTCCACAAAGCTTAAACCGTGCAAATCCATGGTATGGTTGGGAGACATAGACACTCACGGCTGCACTTGAAAAGAGGATTCAGGCTTTCGAAAACGAATGCCTGAGGAAGCTCCTGCAGATCTCCTAGACTGAACACAGAATCGATGAGAATTTATGGAGCAGGAAAGAAGGCTTCGCTGAACCTCAGGAACTTCTGTCAATTAGGTATTTTAATCAAAATCACATGGCCTAGTGAACATCGCTCACATGTGGCTTTGTTTACTTGCTCTGCGTATGGCGGTTAAATCTGGACGAATGATGAGCTCTCAGACTTGTCACATCATATAAACAAAGCCACATGTGTGCGATGTTTCCTAGGTCATGTGATTTTGATGAAAATACCTAATTGTGAAGACATGCAAATTATTGTGGTTCTGGCACAACACGTCATTTCAGCCTGTCGAAAACAGTAATGCAGGGCACCATACAGGGAGGGAGAAGAAGAGGAAGAACTGGCAAAGAAAACATCAAAGAGTGGACTGGACTCCAAACACACCAACTGCTGCCGGCAGCCGCTGACAGACAGCGATGGAGAAGGGTCGCCGTGTCTGCAGCCCTCAGATTCCCACATTGACTGAGTCCGCAGTCAAGGGCCTGAAGAAGAAGTGGTGAGACAATAAGGCAAAGGAATGTACCATTAGGGAAATACAGTGCTCACCTACACACATACATTGCTCAACTCATCAGATTTTCGTGATTTATTCTGCTATTTAATAGGTACATAAAAAATCTGCGATATGGGTTTTTTTTTTTTTTTTTCAGGTTCCGTTTCTTCCATCGCACCCCAAACTCAGTTTCTGTTGCTTTCTAAACGTCATTTTTGTTGTTTTTTTTTCAGAATTAACAGGCCCCGCACTTCAACTTACATACCGGTATCTATAGAACTGCAAGCGGCACGTTAAAATATACATTCTTTTTGACACGCATTGTCCAATTTACAAGTTCATATACTTACGGAAAAGAAGATAGTGAAGGGAGACAACCTCAGAGTAGTAAGAGGCTACAAGCCACACGGCGCTCTGCCGAGCTTGTCAATCTGGATCGTCATCGCTAGTACTACATGTATTTTGTTTGTTTGTTTTTTTAAAGTCTTGCAATCCTGAGAAAGTAGCTCTAGGATTATCTCGGCTCTTAGGAGTTGCAAATTTTTGCTGAGAAATTTTTTGGGTAGAAATATGGAATTTGGAAATTTTGCCGGACAGCAGCCTACTCTTCCATCGATTTTGAACTGCCAAGCGTTCTTTAACGTAGTAACATATACACGGGACCTCCGAAATATATTCTCCCTTATCCGAGAAGGCTAGACGTCCGGTTTCCCTACCCAGAAGAAGCCGGGGGACCGTTGAGTTACTGAAAAAATGCAGATTTTCGATCTTCGTGTCCTTCCATCCCCTAGTTGAGGACCCACGAGTCGATCCCGGCCTGTTTTCTTCATGAGCAGATGCCAAACCACAGAGCCACTTGTCAATCTGCATTGTCAGCGCTACTATCTAGCCTAAGGGTGTTTGTTATAACTACAGAGTCAGCAAATACTGACCGATGTCTTCTTCCAATCCCTCCCCTAAACCCCATCCCTCCCCTAAACCCCATGTGACAGTCTGACAAAAACAGAGTCCAATAAACCATAATTTTTGTGTGGGCAGGCTGAGAAATACCACAGAAGCGCCACAGACATAGCACGCAAAGGCCAGTTCATAGTACATACGTGGTGCACACTGTGAAGAGTGTTTCACCTGTTGTATGTATACGTGGTCCACAGGACTTGGGTTAAAACTTCAGAAAATTATGCTCTGGATCCAGTTATCTCTAGTAAGTTTATGAACATATATATAGGGAAAAGATTGCACATGATTTTTTTTAAGACCTTAAGCTGAACACATTTCTTGAGCCTTCCTACCTTGATAGCATAAAGTTGAGATTCGCTCTGAAGTTTAATGCCATCTTCCATCTTCTCTTGTAAGACCATTCTCACGTTTGCCCAGCTATTTCAAAATACAACTGTTCAATATTAGGCTCATATTTAATGATGAATCTTGACTGGCATTTCACAGTGGTTCCAAGGTGTAAACGTTGACACCATGCTCTCAGTTAGTTTCCACATTTAAAAATTAAAATAAATACAAGCAACCCACACTAAAACATTCAGCTCGGTTGATGATGGGTCAGTGGAGATATGAATCTTAGAAGAGAGGAGAGGTAGAAAAAGAAAGTGATGAGAGCATAAAGAAAATGGTGATACGCCGCAAATATTAGTGAAGACCAATAGAAATCATGGACAGTAACAGTATAGCAGTATAATAGTCTTCGACTTGATGGTAGGAAGCGATGTCCTGTCGCCGATTCTGTGTCCGCAGGCCTAACCTGGTCTTTTGGCCAGCCCTGCAGCTAATACTTTTGTTAAAAAGTTACTGTTCTTTTGACCAGACCTAGTGGTGGGAGGTTCTTCCAACCTGCACACAAACTGATGCATGATTGAGTCTAATCTGCTCTTGAAATAAAGCATGGACACTTGGCGCTTGACTACGTCACCAGGCAGGTTATTCACTGATCAGTCACTCTTTGTGTGAAGAAGTGTTGTCGCAATCCAAAGTTATATCTCTCATTATTTAGCTTAAAACCCGTGGCTTCTGGTGTTTGTTCTAGTTTCTAGCTCCGGGTGATCGTCTATGAGCTGGAGGAAGGGACAAAAACTTATAAAAAAGAAAAAACAGAACATTTAAGTGGAAAAAAAATTACACCATTTGAAGGCCAAAACTAATACATGTATCATTGACTATCCAGCATGCAGTCGACTGTCTGTATCAGATTTTGGGCGGCCTCCATTCCACACGAGGGATACATATATGTGTTAGCGTGGACCCTTTTGTTCGCGAATGTAGACGCATAAATACTTGGCTCCATGCCAAAGTTAAAGACCTATTTTTTACGGTTCTCTTGGATGCCTGCAAATCTAACTCTCAAAGATTCAAGGTCAACCCTTGTCTCTCTCTCTCTCTCACACACACACACCATACGCGCACACACATACGCTCGCTCGCGCGCACGCACGCACGCATACACACACGGAGCCAAAGACTGATCGGCCTGGCGCAGTCCTATCTCCACTAGTCTGTCCAAGTTTGAGAAAGAGCCGAATCCGATAGCTTTTCATGGGCAAAGGAAACAACAACAACAACAACAACAACAAAAGAAGGTGACACAAATTTACTAGATCAACACTGCTTTTTGTCTCCAGGCACCACAATAGGCCATGCTCATCAAACAACGGTGGACTCAGTTTCGAAAAGCGCTGAAGAAGCAGGAGAGGGCAGCCAACCTTAGCCATTACGCACTATGTTTGTTTGTTTGTGTTGATGTTTAATGACACATCAGCACGATTACGGCTATACTGTGTCAAGCACGGAAACATACGTTTACATGTCACGATGATAGGAAAGAAAGCGGGGTAGAGAACACCAGGAAGGAAAGAGAGAAGAGCTATCACCCCTGGAATGTCACGCACTATGTACGGAATTAAAGCAGAATACAGTGTCAACTCTTCATCCGCCAAGACCAAAAGAAAGACAACCTGGATACAAAGCTGTTTCTGTTTTGTTAAACATGTATATTAACGCAACCATGGCCATGCTGCACTCTTCTAGCAGCAAAACAACAAGCAATAAAATCATATCAATTGCACAGCAAGAAGTTATACACCTACATGTACATTTATATGCTGCATAAAGCACAAAGAGTCAAGAACTTTAGTATGAGCACATATATTTGTTACATTTAATAGTAATATCAAATAAACGGCTAATCACAAAGTCATCTCTCAAAGTTAGAGTGTGAAGTGTCACAGTCACGTCAAAAGATTGCAAAGCTAAACCGGACAATCATAGCATAATAATTCCAAATATCACCACACCAGATCAAATGAGTCGGATGTCTGAGGGAGTTTCACTGAGAAAAATCACACAGTATCGAGACTACAGTCAAATAAGTGGACTCTGAATATCATAGAACTCCATCATAGAGAAGTCGTGACCGCAACTGTTTCACCAGATCACTCATATTATGGTAATTTCCCTTTCCACCTACACCAATAAATTTATGCATGATGAACCTGACAAAGCACTTATTTCACCTAATCGGACGACACCGTCAATCTTTACAAATTCCGCTTCCAACAGCTGAAAATCTTCAAATTTAAACAAACAAAGTCTTTTGAACAAAGCACTTTTCAGAAGCATCCCAAAAATGAAATAAAATATGAAATGATCAAAACTGTACTTCTGACCAAGATACATGCATACAGTGCTTATTCCATGCACCTTTTCGTATTTCCTTGATGCAATGAATCAAATTTAGAGGAGGGAAAATAGGTTCACTTCATCTTCTATGGTGTACCTTTTATTTTTTTTTTTTTTTATTGCCAAATGGCGTTTAAATCAGTTTCATTACTAATTCGACAGTTTCACAGAGATAAAGAAACTGTCCAATAAAAATCGAAAACGCTGCAATAAGGAAACAGATCACACTTGACAAAGAAAAAAATGATCAAATAAGAAAGAGCTTGAATGTAAATCCTGAGAATCAGAGGAAAAGATGTGTCCATAACATAATATGTAGTAATACCGTGAAAATGCAAGCAGAGGTCAACAGGGAAAGTAGAGAATATAATAATGTCTTGCAGCCAGTGATAATGAGACATATCGATTTTTCACATTATGGGGTTTTTAATATCATGTGAAAGCTGATTTCATACCCTTTCAGGTGGTCAAAAAGATTTTGAGCTAGCTTTATTCTAGCCAGAGATACCGCAGTTTAACGAGACAAGGAAGGACCCCCAGCGATGACCAAGAAAATATATATAAACGGTCGCAGGCATAAATCTACATACCTACCCCACAAAAATCTGATTTTAATGAAGAAAGACATAAATCGAGGGTAGGAGTAGGACCGATAATGCCTTATTCAGAAACAAATGCACTTTCGATTTCTGCAATAAAATAAAAACTTAGATGTTTGACCCCCCTTATCACATTCAAAGCCCCATTTCTCCGTTCTAGCCCTGTGACTTACATGTCATTTCGACTGTCCGCGAGGAATATATATTACCTTTTAGTATTGCAGTAAAACATAAGAGAAATTAAACAGCTGTGTTTCTTATTTAAGCAATAAAGAAAATCCCTCATAATTAAAGGCTAACAAACTGAGGAAAACAAGAGAAAATTAGTTAAAAAAAAAAACAAGGAAAATATTGACAAACATAAAACACCCTCACCAATGGAAAAAAAATATATAAATATGTGAAGAAAAATTTGCATCATGATGTTATATCGCTGATGTTAAGGGTCTTATTATATTATTTATTATATAATATAAGTTTGGATCCAAATCATTAATTTTTTTTTTCTTTGCCACTGTAAGTTCGTTCAAGTTAAATCATAAATGATGGCCAAATGCTGCATCAGAGAATGAAAAAATTGTTAAGCTGTTCTGATTAAATGAACAAATAATCCAGAAAAAATTAAACTGCACTGATTCTACAAACAATGCTAATAAATGAATGACGCTAAGCTAAAATATAAATTCAAATATTTTAAAATTACAATCACAAACAAAGTACACAAAAACAGAGGAAGAAAATAAATAGCAGTATTTCTTCTCTCTAAGACCAAGAAATAAGAACCAAAAATGAAATCAAAAACAGAAAACCTTTACATTTGCAACCGATGTACATGTAGTAAGCAGGATCAAATTATTGCCTGCTTTTTCCAGAGCCGAATTGGATTACACAAGAGTAAAAAACAATAATATGTATGCAACTTGAACAAATGCTGGACCAACAAGAGGAAATGTGTTTGCAAACAAACAATATCAAAATCTGTGAATGGGAAAAAATGTATTTATCCCAGAAACAAAACAAAAATCAAGGAATAATGGACTTGATCAGAATCTCCATGTAGTGAGAAGCTCTGTCATTTGGTAGCTGAAATTGCATTGAGAACAAAGTCCCAAAGCGATTTGTCTGCAATGGAGATGCACTGAAAGATTATCAGTGCATCCTGTTGTCCAACTGCTACAATTTCAAATATTTCACAGTAACAATCCATGTTATATAGATATTGCCTACAATGTAATGCTTTCCATACTGTAAACTGAGGGGCAGCGGATCTCTACCCTAAGAAGTGAAATTTACAAAGTTTAATGAAATGAGCATTGATCATCACCACAGGATCACATGGAGATTCCAAACAGGTCCACTGGTAACACAAGAATGTGAAGGGAAAAAGACTGAAAACTCATCTAATTGCTGACAGTGGCATGTTAAAAGCAAGCTTCTGTTTATTGATTCTGTACTGCAATTAATTCTTTTCAGACATTTTCTTCTTTGCCTCACTATAGACAAGATTCTTGTGGGTAAAAAAAACCAAGAAAACTGAAACAGCTAAACTTTTATTTTGAGATGAGACTCCAGGGTACTGGCATCAATTCTCAATCCAGCCAAAAAGATTAAAACAAAAGGAGAGTGATACAAGGTGCAAATATCATGAATAAAACTCGCAACGACTGGAATACCGACAGGAATAGCGTTTCATTTTTCCAGGCTTTCTTCAAGTATAAAGTCCATCTACAGTCACTTTTAGCACATACCAGTGAAAAACCAGAGCTGCCCTACAGTGTCTGTTATCATTTGACAAATCAAAATTTTTCACATTTGTCCTCATAGACAAATGTTAGACAGGTTTGGATCTTAGCAAACTGAAAAGCTATTTCAGTAGTTGCATCTTTGCTTGATTCTCAGTTCATAAAAAAACAAGATGTGAGATAGATATGAATAAAACATTGATCTGGATAACAAACACCTCCTTAATTTAAGAAGAATGGCTACCATTAAAAATAAGACTTATTCCTTGTGCCAATAGATCTAATGATGAATAGGATTATGCCTGTTCATCATACAATGATGTCTTGTTTACATATTTCTCAGCCATATAGAATATAGTAAATACCAAATTTCATTTCATTTAAGTTTGAACTGTTTTAGGCCCCCACTTCATCTAGATGTAGATACAAGTACATGTAACTGAAACCTTCATGGTCATTATTGGTAATTTTTTCTCACCATTTTCTTTTTTTTTTTTGCAGGCCTAACAGGAAAATGGAAAAGACTTTTAATCACTCCAAAGGACTGAGAAAAACCCAAACTTATCTAACAAATTTCATTCATACATGAGACTGTTCTTGATACATGTATGGGTATATGAAATGGAAAACATACAACCAGGCAGCGACTTGACATTTTGCGTTAAGTTCTTTATTTCAATTTTATTCTCAGTAACAGAATACAAATGGCAGTTTTCCAGTGAAAGTTGTTATATTTGGGTATACAAGCATTCCAGTTCCTGTGATCTCTGGTGTTCATTACTTTTCTGTCACAAGAGTATTAGAAAACTTTACAGATTCGATGTATTTTCTTCTCCCCTAAGATGCTGCCTGGTCGTTTTTTCTTTTTTTTTCATTTCTTTTTTTTTTGTTTGTTTTAAAATGCTGCAAAGTCTTTACAAAGAACTGGGATTACCAATAATATTCTAAATGCAGAAGTGCTGTGAGTGTCCTGTTAGATCCAGCCTGGCTTTACTACTGACATGACAAGACAAAGTAAGCATATTTTCAAAATGAACAAACAAGGCAGCTGCTGTTAAACATCAGCTTAAGAATTATTACATTTTATAATTTTATTTCAATGGCACAATTAAAAAAAAAAAAATATATATATATATATATGGAAACAAAAGCCGAATCAATTGCTATCTCAAACAAATAATAATAATAAAAAATGACAACAAAAATGCAAGCCAAGTTGTTTAGCTCTAGTAAACTGTAAAGTTTGATGAGAACTTAATTTTAAGGAAACAATACACCCAGCATGACTTGTAGATCATGATTTCAACTATCAAATCACACCCACAGCTAGTTCAAAGTAGGTTAGAAAACACTAGACCAGTTGCTGCAAAATACCGAACACGGTCAATTTTCCTAGTCCAGACAAGGGAATACGTTTAGTTTTACAGCTCTAAAAGGATCCCCAAAAAATAGTCTCCTTAAAATTTCAGGTCAAACATACAAAATGTTCACATTTAATGTTGGTTTTCATTCCTATAGAGAAAAAAAATTGGGTCATATAATGAACAAGAGGAAAAAAAAAAAAAAAAGGCTACCTCTTCTGATGGAAAAAAAAAAAAAAAAAAGATTATGCCTATCCAATGTTTATTGTCCAAGCCCACAGGTTTTAAGATAAGTTACTGTAACGAATCATGTTGTGCAGTGCGCACGCGAGAGTCATATGCATTGCATATTCATGTAGCTATTTATAGTGCGAGGTCAGGAGGTCATGTGTACTGGCCTCGAAAGACCGAGGAGACTCTCGCCTGACCATGCGTGTGTGTTCGCTATGTTACGTGTACATACTAGTCGCTTTGATTAAGTTCTCGAAAGAAGGAGGGGCCAACTGATTTGTGTATAAATACAGAGCCCAATCAGCGAGTGAGAGGAGTGTGTAGAGTACGCATAGTAGCTATGCAAGAGTTCAACGACTGCGATATACACCAGTGTTAGACAGCTGCTCTGTGCCTATAGTGTTTAATATTGTAGAACACCTACATTAAATTCTGCATTATTATTCAACATGGAGGATTCTTGTTTCATTTCTTCGCTATTGTGTGTGTCTCGTCTGCATCCACTGCCTGATTGCCACATATAAAGTCACGACCACACCTACTCAACACCAAGAATTCGTGACAGACACATTACTGCAAAATTAGAACCTGAATGCCAGTGACTCGTAATAACTCAGGTTTATAATATAACTAGTAAAATGCTTCGGTTCTGTGTCCATTAAGGGTGAAAAACAAAATGCAGAGTTTGGATATGATTTGGTATCAATTCTCATCAAAATAAGTTAATTAATTAGTAGCATATATACTAATTATTATATTCTGTTTCTGGAATAAAACACTTTAAACAAAAAGACATTATAGAATATTATTTTAATTATGGCCTGTTTAAATATTCTGACCAAGCAAGAGCTTCTGAATGATGACAATACAAACCAATGTGTACAAAAGAACAGATGAGTAGAATATGAAGTGCAACACAGTGTTGACTGACGTCCTGTCAAACACACAGAGATACATGAGGACACAGGATCACACAAGGACACATGTCACAGTTTTACATCATCCGGGTATATGTGCAATTTTAATTATGTACATCTGGAATACTGCAACAAAAATGGGAGTGCACAATCACAAAGGTTGAAATACATCTAAACAAACAAATAAAAAACAGCTGATTTGTAAACTACCGAATGCATGAGCAAATTCCTGATTTAATTAAAGGTACTCTCCCTCTCTCTTGAAAACTGAATGTAAACCATAGGTCTTACTTGTAGACTGATTTGTAAATCTTGAAAAAAAATAGTAAAATATTTTTCTAAATGGACTGTTAACCAGGTTTTTTGTTTGTTTGCTTATTGTTTTCTTTTTTTTTTTTTTTCATCCTTGCAATAGAAGAACAGGATGCAAAAAGTGAGCTCGTAAGTACAATTTCCACACTTTGTAAGGCTGAAAACTATCAATTGATAAAGTTGAAAATTCATCAAGCACACTTATAACAGTATTAAAAATAAAAATAATAATAATAACAACTAAACACTGCAAATAAAGAGAAGATTTTTAGAATTTAGATATGTCTTGCGCCAAGGGCAAATATGTCACAAGTCATGCCGGGTGAGTTCAAGTCACAGCCGTTTTTTACCTTTTTTTTTTTTTTTTTACAATTTTCCAACTATGATATCAAACTATTTCTTTTTCCAGATTAAAAGGGGTTCGTCTTTTTGTGAAAAAAAAAATTAGTATCCCAGTCGGAAAGTGGTTAAAAACGACCAAAAATGGGTGTATATCTCCACTGCTCCGTGCGACTTCCGACTCATTCACCCTGGTCGCAAGTCATATGATCTTAACATCTAAAAGTCTAGATAGGAAAAACAAGGTATACTCCAGTAATCATCATCCAAGATTTCAGTTTGAGTATTGCAGTATTCCAGATGCAGAAAAGCAATTTTTATGAACAGAAGTCAGGATCAATGCAACCATGTGAGAATGAAACCAGTGGACAACATTTACAGACAATGGAATACAGTGCAAAGAAATCACTTGGAGGCAAAAACTGAGGATCACACTGCATCTGAATCTTTCCACTTTCTTTCCAAATCTCATTGTTGAAAGATATTACTAATGTGCAGATTTTTTTCATTCCTTTTTTTTTTTTTTTTTAACATTTCTTCATATCTTTTTCATGGGAAGAGAGGGAGAAAGAGAGAAAAAAAAGAAAGAAAGAAATTCACAGCACACCATGTGGGAATAATCTGTCTTAAACTTTCCCACCCACAACCATTATTTCTTGAAAAACAAGAAAAAATATCTACAGTAAGTTTAAGAGAATAAATTTTTAAAAAAAAGAAGGGTCTAGAGTGTACATTTTGATTAGTTTTGTGTGACAGAGATAAACTGTATTTGAGACACCATCATAAGTCCTCTATTTTCCTAAGCTTATTGACTCATACTATAAAAATCCAAATAAACAAATTTGTGAGTTACTGAAAACAACATAGCTGAATTTAGAGAAGCATTTGACTCCTCATTTTAGTGAAATCTGAACAAAGAAAAAATACCAATAGTAGTACTTCATCTTCGCATCTAGGGTCAAAATCAAATGCCACACATTCAAATGCAGTGAAATCCCCATACAGTATATATCTCCTCCTATACCAAGATAAACAAAACAGTTACTAGGCACTCCTCAGTCACATCAGCAGATTTGGGGTCTCGCTGTTATCTGCTTGGCATGTGAAAAGCTGACCATATTCTGTAAGTGCCCTCTCTCCTCTGAGAGTTGATTAATTATCTCTTCTCCTCTTCTTGTTGTCCTCCTGAAGAAAAAATAAGTTTCAGAAATAATGTCATAAAACCGTGACAAAATATCCTATCACAATTAATGAAATCACTTTCAATGGTTTTGAGATAACCAACTTATTTTGCCTGAGTTAAAGATGTGATTAAAGATGTGAAACAAAAAAAAAACAAAAAAATAATAATAATAATAAAAATTCAGTTTTTGCTTATCTCCTATTGGACCTTATACATAGCACAGTAGATCAAAACCCACCAAAAATGATTGGGCAAATTGTGTTATGATTGCGACAACACAATCATCACATATTTTTTTTTTTTTTTTGTTAACTAACATACAACTCGTAAAAAGTTCAATTCTAGAAGACCTTAAAAAAAAAATTATTAAAGAAAAAGGTTGGACTCTACTACAAGATATAAACACGAATAATATATAACACCAATATGAAAAAGAAAAAATAAATAAATAAGTAAAAAAAAAACAACAGAGAAACAAAAATTTTGAAACAAATTAACAAAAATTGTTTTAAAAAAAAAATATTCTGTGCTGGTGTTTATACTTTTTTTTTTTTTAAAATCAAAATATGTAATGATTTGAGAAAACAAGAACATGCTAGATAATTGCAATGGATAAATAAAAATTCAAGATTCTGTACTGGCATTTATATATCTCATTAAAAAAAAAAATTTAAAAAAATCAAACTATACAATGTTTTGAGAAAACAAGAACATATGCACTGCCAGCTGGACACTAGCAATGGATGGCTGGAAGACCAAGAGGTAATCAATAATATGAGTCAACTGAACCACTCACCTTTCTAGCCAAAATAACCAGGAGAGCCCTGAAGATTTGAATGGCATCCAGGAAGAGGTCAACTGAGTGCCTGAAATAGAAAAGTTTTGGTATAAAATAAATACTAGACTAACTTATTTCACCTGTAACTACAATTGAGCACAGAAAACTCAAATTTCTCAGGGATCAGAAATATATTCGAGATCTCTGTAATTTGAGATTTTTTGGGATGGACTTTTTTCACAAAAGGACTACAAAGACTGCCAAGGGGGCATAATCACAAATGGCACTAAATGGTTTGAATCCTAACAGTATTCTAGGGACTAGCACCGCTAAATTCATTTTCACAACACCAGCCATTGTCTTTCAGACAGAGTGTTATCATATAGTCACATCACTGTGCATGCACTGCATTACATAGGCTATGATTGCTCCTTGCAAACAGGCAGCATGTATGGCCTGGACAACCACCTCACTCACTTACCACACCACACCCTCCTGACGATTTATCTTCAACAAGGCCCAAATTTAGACCCATACTATACACTGCTTACCCCAATCTACCTTTCCCTTATCACCACACTGCCACTTAGAGATCAGGTAAATAATCGTGAAATTGTTCGACAAATGCATCTTGAAAGTTCAAGAAAATTGTGTTAATAACACAAAGACAATGGAAAGTTAAACACGAATAACAAACGTCTTTCACAATTCTATGAATTCGAGATTACTGTTGTTTTCAGTTTTTGTGCTTGAATGTACCATGTCTGTCTATGCCCACGTTTACCCAGATTGTAGTCCTGCACTGATGCCATAGCAGCAAATGCTTGGGTTAACTGACTTCTCCTCCTGCTGCAATGCCTTTCACGATGAAATCTACCATTCACATGGCCTACTGCAGCATCACAGACAATGACCATATTATTTCCACTTAAAGACGGACAAGATTTCTTCAACAAAGTTCTTTTTTTTTTGTTGTTGTTTTTTTTAAATTTTGAAAGTCAGTTTAGACCACAGAGCAAAACATCTTACGACAATTTTAGAAGTAAAAAAAAAAAAAAGCCATCTACTGCTAGTTAAAACCAAACAAAATTTTGCCACAGTAAGGCATGTGAGTTAGTAGTGAATAAATTTAAGTCTGATAGGATTCACTCTGTATGCATTTTACACAACTTCAAGGACTGTAAATAAGTCTAAGACACAATGATAAGAATCTGGAACATTTGTTTCCAATATTGTGTTCAGCAAAAAAAAAAAAAAAAATAGTGAACCATTCTACACTTCCTTACCAGATAAAGTCGTCATCCCCACGACGACGTTTCTCTACAATCAGCTGGGTGTCATAAAGGACAAACCCGCAGAACACAAACAGGATTCCATAGATGTACACCTGAAATAAATATGCCAAAGCTCCTATCACTTCCAACTATAAACAGGAAAAATTAAGGTGTGTAATGAGCAATCTATCTTGAAGAAGAGAGAGAAAAAAAAAAAAAAAACCTACAAATCCATCACAAACTAATCAAATAGAAACCAAATTTGCTTGAAATTCGCAAGAGCTAACAAGTTTCAGACTAGGTGTAATTGTCTCCTCAGATAGGTAACCTGCCTTGAATTCTGTTTGGATTTGCCAGCTTCAAGTTGCAATTTCACAAGCACATGTGGGAGCAACAATATTTCAACGAGAATCTTATCTCCTAGACACTTTGCTGATACTGAATGCTGCCAACTCTAGAATCAAGTCCGAACTTAATTCTCCATTACTGGGCAAATCCTAATCTAAGTCATTTCTCTGTTTATCTCTAGAATTCTCCTTTATAAAAAATAAATCTCGGACACACATTCAAAAATGCAACGGCATGTTGTTCCCTTCTATAAATTTTGGCAGTTTTCAGTTGTTACAGCAGAACCATGCAAGTAAAGTGGGACGTAATGAAAGGACAATTAAATTGTGCTATGATCAGCAATATTTTCTTTGATGATTTCGAGACAAACATCTGTGTAGGAATAAATGATGTGAGGATCAGGATCAGAAAAGTGGTTGTTTTTCAAATTATTTTGTGAAGATGCTGATGATCATATTGTGATCAACTCAATACTTACGTCAAAGACCATGGATGAGCGCATAAAGATGTTCACCAGCGACATAAGAGACAGCCACATCAAGCCTGACATCAGAAAACCTGTGAATCAAATCGAATCACAAATAAAGTGATACAATCACCTATTTGCAATATCCCCTAATGTGCAGAGCCAAGTTTTTAAGAAATATGAAAAAATCCAGTATTAGACTTAAAGGTATTCAAGACCCATTCATTTGTCTGGTCCTCGTGAGGAATTATTATGATTCCTTCATGTATGGTGCTTTCACAAATGTAGAAAGGTAAGTGAAGAAAATGTGTGAGCTTCCTCTGATACACCTATATTTCAACAACCAAGTGAACATTACAAGAAATGATTTCATCATACTGTATCTACGGAAAATGACACACCCATTCAGACTTGTAACAAAAATAGCATTAAACATACTACTTTTTTTCTTTTTCTTTTCACATTTTCACCTCTTTTCTTTACTTTTCTTTAATCTATGTATCAAAATTCGCAAATAATGGAAACAAATTCTTTGATATACTAAAGCAAAGGTGGTGTATTTTTTCCTGTTGGCTCTATAATACAGCGCGTCAAAACCGTATGAATGTATGATATTCAAATTTTCAATAAAATCTATGAGATCAAATAAAATGAGTGTTGGGAGAAGATTATTGAAAAGAATAGATGACGTTATGACACACACAACCTTCACTTTATTTTTCAGAGCTTGAAGAAGGTAAGACAGAACTGACTATGTAAAGTTCGAACTCAGCAGTCCTCACCTCCAAAATAAAGGAATGTTCTGTTCTTGCTGAGCAGAGCTGCCAATGTGAAGCTGATAAACACAACCGCAGTGCCAGCCAAGGCTGTGGACACAATGCTGAAACCACAAATAAAAAATGTGAAATAAAATGAAAAATGTTGAGTTTTAATTTATAATCTTCATGTCCACCCCTTGCTCATACTGATAGGAGACTCTAACTTTCCTTCACTGTCTTAACATCAATGCAAAACACTGTGTAATTTTTTTTTTGGTCAGTATTTACCGGTAGTAAACTTATAGCTTCAAAAGAACTCAGATGTGACTAGCTCTAAGTTGATTAGATATTATAGCTCAACCAATTGCATTTGCTACAGTTGCAGCGCTCATTAAAATGAACATTCAATTTACTCCATGATTTTATTAATATGTCCCTCAATATTGAACAAAAAAAAAATAAAATATAATCATACCATAAATAATAAGTCAATATATAAATATCCTAGTGATGAGAAACACATACCTGGGATCAATCCTTATAACAGCTTCAAGAAGAGGCCCCAAGGAAACTCCTGTAAATAATCAAAAGTGATTGACGCATTTCCAATTCATACTGAGTTTAAATATTTATTCGCTAAAAAACATCTAGGAAAGACTTAAATTACACACCTAAATAAAATTTCAGGATTAATTTGGAATACAACAAACTACCTGCTAAGCTTCATTTTTCATCATGAATTTTTATTGAACAATGTTTGTAAAAGGTCTTTATGTATAGAAATGCCTCGGAGCATTTACTATTGCTGCCAGAATATACATCAATAAAGAAAAGACTCAACGATACCAAAAATTTTTAATATTTATCAAACAGGGATGTCAAGCTGACAACATGAAAAAGTAGGAAGAGTTCGTGCTATACTCTTTAGCAGCATGTAAAAGTGAAGCAATAATGGTAAATGATACTGGATTTGGGGCCAACAGAGAAATTACTCACAGTCAAAAGGTCTATTTTCCTGTAAAAGGAGGAAATTTGACATCCCCAATCAAAATACACAACACTTGTACAAATCAAAACCAAATCCAATGCTCAAGCAGAAAAACAAAATTGTAATTCACTGTGAAAGCACAAGGTTTCATTCTTCTGGTTCTGTTTAGAAAATCCTGGACAGTATAAAACCATCATTTACAAATCCATTTGTGGATAGGGTGAGTGGACAGTATAACCATCATTCACATATCCATTTGTGGATAGGGTGAGGAGGAGGAGGGACCGGGGGTGGGGGTGGACACTTCCCTCCATGTTATGCAAACTATATGGATACGATATATGGATTTCATTTACGTGCGGATACATATATATATGTCAGTACACATCACCACTGGCTTCCCCATCATGCTGAGCGCAACACCTATCAAAACTTTTTGTTCCTTTTTTTTTTTTTTTTCCTGTAACACTTGCCTGCTGTGAAAGTGAAGCCTGTGAAGATTCCCACTCTTTTTGCCATATCTTCTTTTGTGTGCCGTGTGGATGCCAGCCAAACCATCAAACCCAGTGATACAATAGTGGTTAGCAGGTACCACTAGAGAAGAAACAAATGAGTTGTTTTCATGCCTATTTTTTTTTCTATACTGACAACCTAGATCTTTCTGAACTTGTTCCCATTTACATCATTTGTAAACTGTGCCATTTAAATGTGGGACTGAAACTCAATAAGAGTCTGCGGAAAACAATCTAAATCTTTCATAAATTTTCATCTTGGACCCAATAAACCAAATTCTGTATACTGTATCAGGGGGGGAGAAAAAAAAAAAGGGGGGGGGGGGGTTAGTGGGAGATTTCTCCTTCCGCTACGACAAAAGACAGAGAAGGGGTGAGCCTAGAGGAGAAAGGAGCGCTAGCTTGCTATTATAGTAAGAAGTATTAGAAGTAATAATTATAGAAGTAGTAGTAGTATAGTGGTAGTGGTAGAAGTAGTTGTTGTAGTAGTAGTAGTAATGGTAGTCGTAGCAGTGCTAATACATGTAGTAGAAGTACAGTAATAGTAGTAGCACTGTAGTAGTAGTAGAAGTGGTACTATAGTAGTAGTAGTAGTAGTAGTAGTAGTAGTGGTAGTAGTAGTGTAATAGTGTAGAAGAAGTAGTTTTAGTAGTATAATAGTGCTAGTTAGTAATTGTAATATTAGTAGTAGTAGTAGTAGTAGCGGTGTTAGTAGTAATAGCGATAGTTAAAAGTAGCTACTATTTTTCCACCAGGAAGACATTTAGTTGACATACCGAAACAGAGAACGTTCGGCTGGGATGGTGAGCACAAAGAGAGATCAGAACGAAGGAAAGAAACTGTGAGTAAGAATCAAAACAAACAAGACCATACGGTAGACCCAGAAAGGGATTGGCTGTAAAAATAATCACTTCAAAGGTCCGATTTCATGAAATTAGGCTTAAGTTTCAGGAGAAGCAGGATTGCTGTTAGGTAGGAAAATGAAATTTGCAAAGTGTTTAACACAATTACACGTCTATTATCAGATCTGTGAGTGGTTGAAGGAACCAGGAGTCAGAGGAGATTTGGAGAAGCGGAAAAGACGATACTTAGAGATCAAAAACATCGTATTTGTGTCCCTGCATACTGTAGAGTGGATGAGTATTGTCAGAATAATCAGAATACATTATTGTCAGAATATATAATATATTATGAGAATACATACTAGAATATCAAATTATGTTTTGGAATGATTACTTTCGATAATGAAGCCGATGCAATTCAAAAGTTCTGAGACTTGGAAGATTTAAAGTGTCTATAGTTGAAACAGAAGAACACCACCAACAATGGTATGAGATCTGACACGATGAAATCAGGCTCTCGTCAAATTTTGAGCATATGGAGTTGTTGGTATCAATGTGAAGGTTGTTCATTTTCCTAGCCGCATGTGAAAACAATTTGGTTCTACCTTAAGTAGAAGTCGAGATATTGGCAACTAAAGACGATGGGGTTGCCTGTTGCTGTAGCTGAATTTTGTGAGAAAATGGCCGATCACGTTTGTTAATCCTTAATTCATTTGGGCGATGCCACTGAATTACAATCTTGGGCTTTTACTCGATCTATTTCAGTAATTTCAACTCTGAAATGCATTAATTCTAGATTGGTAAGGAAGGGTTCTGGGAAGAAAAAAAAAAGACGTTAATAATTCATTCACTTTTTAAGAATGCATGATTTCTCCGGTCGCCTCAGTTTAACAATCGCCTGATTTCATGGTGACACGTCTCATATTGGGGGACGCAGTGGCTCAATGGGTATGGCGTCTGCTCATGGAGAAAAACAGGCCGGGATCGAAACGCGGGTTCTGC